>CM055267.1:133880446-133946429 GCA_029237695.1 Conchocele bisecta
CTTTCATAAATAACATTGAATGATGACAACATGGTGACATTCTGCATTTGCTCTGAGAATTTCATCAACGTTTGGCATGATTTACAGAAAATATCGCAAAATCTGTAAAACATTTTTCATGAAATTTCACACAAACTGCAATTTTTTATTGTCTGAGGTCCATCAAAAAACACCATCTCGCACGTCTTAAGCATGTTAAGTACAGTGACAGCATTATAATTCAGTGGGTGGCCGCAGGGCTCCAGATAAGAATTAGTAATTGAGTATTGTTACTCCATCAGTTCTGAAGCAATTGGGAATTTCAAAATTTTGATTGGGTAAAATTAAATCACACTACTGTTTACACATCAACATACAGCAATTATTGAATAGTTTGTTTCGAAATGAAAACATATCTTGGCATTTCATTAGAATTGTCTCCTTGGATGTGTTTTCATGGAAACATATGCTATATTGTGGTCTGTTTATTGTTTTCTGCAGCATGATAAAGGTACCACAATTATTATCATTGCTTTTTGATACTCACTACTTCTGATTTCAATTGGGTTTTTGCCAATTTTAATTTTACTCAAATACACAGCTTATCTGGAGCGCTGGGTGGAGTTCACACACAATATAATTATTACACCAGCTTGCATTGTCTCACCAGCTGAAAAGTAGAACTATCGGATTATTTATAATATCGAGGACTTATCATTGACAAAATGCGCTGAATACACCCGAACATTTTGGATATTTTTGTCCTCAAATTCTTCTCCAATTCTAGCCAGAAATTCACGTGTCCGATCCGAATTCAGTTTCTCGCATTCCACACCTTGGCGAAGCTTCCAGTTTGTGACGTCAAAACGTTTATTTATAGACAAATTGCAAACCGCCGAACTCTTGTAGGTAAAAGGTTTATTGATAGCCAAATTGTGTTATTTCGCTATATTCAAAGTTTTAAACACAGATAATAGCCAAAAATGAAAAAATATCCAATTGATGTAGTTTGGAAGTGATACAACAAATTTCGCGTTTGTAGATTACCGAATATAGAAGAAAAGGGTGGTTACAAACTTTTTCACAAACCGATGGATAACCAATATATAGCAGATCAATACACTGATCGGCTAATAAAAATATCATGCCTCATCTGCAGATGAAAATAGCCCGATACCAACGCGCGTCACTATCAGTAAAATAAATATTACTAAGTTATTATATCTGTTTTCCGGGCACTTGTAACTTTTAGAACTGTTGGAATAGTGACACAATTATACACCTATTTAATCCTATAAAGAACATTTAATGTACTGTATGCATAATTGAAGGCTTCTCCCTCCATCGGAGTGTACTGGGGAGGATAGGTATGCTTGGCGATATTTGTAAAATCCACTACACTACAGAGTGCAATGTTCTTCGCCTAGTTCATGTTGAGAATCACCAACTGTAGCTTCCATGTTGTAGATGAATACTCATGCATAACGTTTGATAAACCATACTTCTATGCATGCAACAACATATTCTTGCATAAAACTACTGTGTTCAGCAGCATTGTATTTCAGATTATTTGAACAATGTAGGCAGTGAAACTTGTGCTCACGCCTGACGGTGGATATTATATGTTTAATGCTAATACAATAACATTGTATTGTATACTAATATATAGAAGTATAACAGACATAACACACTTCTCATGTATAGTAACCAAATGTCAGTTTGGATCTCGGTGGACTGTGCGTTTGTGGTGTCTGCCTAAATCCAACCTGACAAACAAAACACAAGTGTCTGGTTGGGCAAGTATAGACTTTATTGCTTTGTTTAGTGCAGGCTCTGCTTACCAACTCAATTTATTACAACTGTCCAGAACTATGCTGTTAACCACAAGAATACTGCATTTGTCATCACTTATCATTGATCATTGGAACAGATATATCTTATATATTTAGCAATCACCATGCTCTCCATACTTGTACGTCACGCCATATTTGTGCATACATGCTATATTGTATCTCTTATGCCACCACGTTATGGCCAGAGATGTATTTAATCCAATAAAGGTTTGTTCTGTTAATTTCATTTATCTCGTGGCCAGGACATAAAAAATAACAAAAAGACATGTCCCCTCCATGCTTCCGTAGGTTTGAGATGCCAACAAGATTCACAAGAATGTTAGAAATTTAAACACGAACATAATTGTATACAAGGGAATGGCTAACCCGAATGTTCTGTCTGTAACGCATGTTTTGTTCGTTTGTTTGGGTTTAACGGCCTATCAACAGATAAGGTCATTTAAGGCCGGGTCAATGGGTTTAGTACTAAATCCCATGTATTACCTGTACAGGTACATGTACATGTTCAAGTACAGTATAAGTCGCCTTGCGTTACAGACAGAAAATTCGGGTTAGGCAACGGCAGGAATATAGTCCACAATGTAAATAGCTGTACATGGCTTGAGACATTGTGACTAAGTTGAGGAATACATCCCACATAACGATTTGATAGTAAACGAGGCAGAAGGGGGAGATAATCCATGACCCGGGGGTCGAATAAAAAATCTGAAAAAAACTTTCCGCATCTATCCATCATGAAGAAGTAACATACCAAGTTTCAGGTCTGTAGCTATTAAGGTTTAAAAGTTTTACGACTTACAAGCCAAAATTGGAAAATTCTAAGTCGAAAAAAGGGGGAGATAATCCATGACCCCCGGTCTTTGCGCATCTACTCATGATAAGGAAGCTACATACCAAGTTTCAGGTGTGTAGCTAGTACGGTTTAAAAGTTTTACGACCTACAAGGCAAAATTGCCACAGATTTTAAGCCGAAATGGGGGAGATAATGTATGACCGGGGGGGGGGGGTCAAATCAAAAATCGAAATAAACTTTGCGCATCGACTCATCACAAGGAAGCTACATAGCAAGTTTCATGTCTGTAGCTAGTATGGTTTGTCGAGCAGCGGAAGGGACGGACGGACAAGGGTAACACTAAATGCGCCCTCCACAATCGTGGTGGGGCATAATATATACACATATTTTGTTTCACACTTTCTCTATTATTTCATAACAAATCATCAAGTTCATACTGAACAATGTCATTTGAATATGTAGTAAAGGGACGGACTGTGCCTCAGATATACAATATATAAATGTTCGCATCATGCAATGTAAATGACATGTTGCTGTAACTGGAGAAATGGGGCTTATGGGTTTTACGACTAGTGTAGACCAAGATCAGCCCGTCACCCGCAGTCTGGTCAAGATCTGAACTGTTCACCATTCCATCAATGAAACTCCCGGCAAGTTTCAAAAAAGCAATATAGATCGTTATCAGGTTACAAGAGTGTGATCAGGAGTTACACTGGTCACAAATCACATAAGCCCCATTTCTCCAGTCACAGCCACATACGAGACACGCCGTGTGATTTTGTACATAAGAACATGTGCGATTGTTCATAAAATATATTTACATAAACTGTGATGTTTTATGTAAATGACCATGATGACGTCGAAAGATGAAGTAATTTCCATGGTAAATGTGATTCCACATTTGCTATGAAAATTTTGTCAAATACTAAAATACGGAAAATATAAATTTTGTAAATATTTTTCATGAACAATCGCACTATGTTCTTAGGTACAACATCACATGGCGTGTCTCATATGTCAATCAATCGCACCATGTTGTTTCAAGAACTTTCCAAAAACGTGCGTATTATTCAAGTACATACTACCAGAAACTGAGATAAACAGGGTAGAAAATTCTGCATTTTCGATATGCATCTACCAGTAAGGAAAACATGTGCAGATCCTGATGTGATAGCTCATTATGCGCCGGCTTATTTAGATCTACATCCCCAATAAGTTCTGAGTCGAATAGTCAGCAATATTTCATTATAATTATCTACATAACCCCAGGTGATTGTCCAGAAATACGTATACAAATAGATGGCCAAAGTAAGGTGATACATAGTAAGTATATAGTAGTTATAAGCCATACTGAAGCTATAAGCCATACTGAAGTCGTGTATTGATAAACATTTGTGAATGACATCAATGTATATGTAAATTTAAAAAAAATACAATAAAATGGTTAACCCTTACACCACTATCTTAATTTGTTGTGGTCTGCTGTTTATTTTCTATGTTTCATTTTTATCATCAAAATCATGCTTTGACAGCACTTTAGAATAATTTACAATATGGTTTGACAGCACTTTAGAATCATTTCCATTGTAAATCATTCTAAAGTGCTGTCAAGCCATGTTTTTATTGAGAAATAAGGCAAGATATAAAAACAACAGCAGACGACAATTGTTGTGTCTAAGCAGTCTAAGGGTTAATATTAGATAATACAATGAAAATTATATTCAGATAATTAATTTTATTCAGAATTATGTGCTGTTGTACAAGATTTATCGTTTTCAGAAATATGTGCTGTTGTACAAGATTTCAGCTGGAGTCAAGTCGCATCACAACTTTAAACCATACATAACAACATTCATCATAGTCAAGGATTTTGGATTCATGATGTTACTAAGTGAGTCATGCAGAAGATTTGCCTTGTTCACTTATAATTGTCATAACACGTGCAAATGTTTGCAGCATAAGGACGTATTTGATATGATTTCTTTGTGTTGAACATCCAAACAATATCTAAGGTTCAACGAGCCCGATCTCGTATTTAGACCAACGCATTGGTGACAAAAATAAATAAAATGACATAATGGTTATCTAAGTGTTATTCTGTGGGTGCGATGGTTGAGATCATAGATGCATGCTCAACAGAATAAATATTCAGAAAAGGTACAAAGTAGAATCAAAAACGTTGATATAGAAATTCTGCTTCACTTTCTGAAGTAACATACATACAACTAGTTTATACATGTACAAGGATCTTGATAAGCATGTAGTTACCACAACCTTCCATATTGACAATAAATCATGTACGATTATTTTACCATATCAGTATATCTAACCGTTTATCCATGTAAAGGTACATGCCCACTCAGGAGGCACAAACTGTTCTTTATAGGAATTAAATAAGTGTATAATTGTGTAGTTATTCCACCAGTTCTAAAAAATACGAGTGCCTGCTATACATATATAATCATTTAGTAATATTTAGTTTACTGATAGTGACGCGCGGTGGTATCAGGCTATTTTCATATGCAAATGAGGCATGATATTTTTTAATTATTTATACTGATTAAATGTGTCGCCTGAAAAAATAATATTGTCGACAGATTATAAAGTATGATCATTGCACATCAAAAAAAGTAAATACAGAGAATAAATAGTAATGTTCGTTAACATTTTAAGGACATACGGTTATCGCCCCTGATATCAGTGTGCAAATTTAAGTCTGATATAAAATGTATAATAATGTCAATCAATACGTGGGGTAATGGTGAATGATGTCTCTGAAATAAAGAACATTTTTTGCCTACAGAGTGGGCATGTACCTTTAAATAAAACCAAATTATTAGTAATGATTTATAATAGAAAATGTGACAACTGGTGAAAAGCATGTAATCCGGCTGAATATACCACATTTTATTAGCATAAGTATCTAACATCCATTAGTTATAATTTTCAATAAAATACTAGCTATATATTCTAGATGTATATAGTAGTGTTAACTCTTAGACCGCTACACACAACAATTGTCGTCTGCTGTTGCTTTTATATCTTGCGTTATTTCTCAATAAAAACATGGTTTGACAGCACTTCAGAATCATTTCCAATGGAAATGATTCTGAAGTGCTGTCAAAGCATGTTGTAAATTATTCTAAAGTGCTGTCCAATCATGTTTTTGATGATGAAAATGGAAAATAGAAGATAAACAGCAGACGAAAAAACAATAAGATAGCGGTGTAAGGGTTAAGATGTTTTTGGTTATGTCGTTTTACTATCAACATAATATGCGTGTTAGTTTAAGTATTGTTGTGTGCATCTAATGTCATATAAATCAATGTGGTGTCCTTTGTGTCCGTGGTGTCATATCGATTGGGTTGATGCATTCATTAATGTTTTGATGCATTTAATAATGTGGATGGATCTCATGTACTGATGGATGTATTTGTTATTGAGCTTGTTTTCTTTTTTATTATCGAGCTAAGTTTTTGTAACAATAGTATTACCAGGTAATGTAGATCCAGGGTATATAATGTTGGTAACTTGTGATACAAGTGGTATTGAAATATATTGTATTTTGTTGCATAGCAATAGGCAGTACAGCATATACCCTGGTGTGTAATCATAATGCACCAACACAACAGTTTCAATCATCATGATAATAGTGTTGTGCTTATGCATTAAGTAAATTGTGTAGACAACTTTTGCAATTAGTTGCATACAATGGTAAAATCGTGTATAACACAACAAGATTCACAAGAATGTCAGAAATTTAAACACAAACATAATTATATACAAGGAACGGCTAACCCGAATGTTCTGTCTGTAATGCAGGTATAAGTCGCCCTAAATTACAGCAGAAATTCGGGTTAGGCAAGGCAGGAATATACGCCACAAATACAGCTGTACATGGCTTGAGACATTGTGACTAAGTTAAGGAATAACGTATCGTAGATCACAATATATACAGTGCTCCAGATAAGCTTTGTGTATAAAGCGTACTATACCCCTGATTTCAAAATCATTGCGTATTTTACTTTTACAAATTGGTTATTGATGTTTTCATTACTAAATAGTGAACAAAAGATAAAAAGAACAAATTTGAACATTCACTTATTTTTTTCACTACCGTAAGTGAATTTTCAACTTTATGACAGTATTTTTACTACTCAATTTGAAAATCAATGCGTATTTTCACATTGCATTGTGTATTTTTATTTCACAAATAATATATATTATTGATTTACTTCATTATTAAATAGGGAAGAAATGATAAAAAATATAACAAATTTAAACATTAACTTACGTGCATTTAAGCAGAAAAAAGCAAACACGTGCTGAGCTAAGTGAATGTTCAACTTTATGACAGTATTTTCACTACTCTATTTGAAAATCAATGCATATTTTCACATTGATGTGCATATTTTGTACTCCCACTTTTGATAATCAATGTGTAATCAGCTAAAATAATTGCGTAAAATATGCCAATACGCACCTTATTTGGAGTTATGTATGTAGATAAATAATTTACAGACCTTGGACTGCATTAAACAATTTTGTATAACATAAGTTTTAACTAGAAAATGTGTTCGTAGAACAGGGATGCCTCGCTTACCGCTTTGATAGTAAATAAGACAAAATTCCAAGTAAAAAAGGGTGAGATAATCCATGGCTCAGTGTCGAATCAATGCAAAATTGTTGATAATCCATGAGCCTGCATGGGATCAAACCAAGTTTCAGGTCTGTAGCTACCGGTACATGTATGATGGTTTTAAAAAAAAATACGAGTTTCAAGGCAAATTTGCCAAATACTAAGTTGAAAAGGGGGAAATAATCAATGACCCGGAGATCGGATCAAAAATTTAAATAAACTTTGCGCATCTACTCATCATAAGGAAGCTACCTACCAAGTGTGAGGTCTGTATCAATTAAGGTTTTAACGTTTTACGAGTTACAAGGCAAAATTGTTAAATTCCAAGTCAAAAAGGGGGAGATAATCCATGACTCTGGGATCGAATAAAAAATCAAAATAATCTTTGCGTATCTACTCATCGTAAGGAAGCTACATACCAATGTTCAGGTATGTAGCTATTAAAGTTTAAATGTTTTACGACTAACATTGTTGGTGACGGACAAGGGTAACACTAAATGCCCCCTCCAGGCTGCACTATCGTGGGGCATACAAATGTGACAAATTGTGAAAAGCATATAATCCGGCTGAATATAACACATTTTGGTAGCCTAAGTATCTAACATTCATTAGTTATAAAAGGGACCAGGTGTCGAATCAAACCTAGAATAAACTGTGTGCATCTACTCATCATAAGGAAGCTACATACCAAGTATCAGGTATGTAGTTATTAGGGTTTAAAAGGTTTACGAGGCATAAAATCAGTTATAAATATAGTGCTGAACATTTAATGATTAACTTAAAACATATTGGAGAAAGCGTCGCAATATGCGATTAATTGAGACGAAATGGCGTTCTTTCATTGGTCGAGAAACTAGGGTAAACAATAATGATTGCCCTAGTTTCTCGACCAAGAAAGTAGAGTATTTCGTCTCAATTAATTGCATATTGCGACACTTTCGCCAATATCTATTAAATTAATAATTAAATGTTGCAATAACTCAAACGTTATAATTAGGACCACATGCCCCGACTTGTTTACGCAATTCCTAGCTTACAAAATCTCAGCTCTACGGATGTGTTTTACTATTTCATCTGTCTTTTATATTTTCTGTATCCGTGAGAGCTGAGACCCTTTTGCTACACAAATGGGAATACAAGGATAACCAATGTCAAACTATGCATGCCTACATGTGTATTATTGATGTATGAATGTTTGTAACATGACTAGTACGATGAAGTGTTAAAACGTCTCACTCGTCAGACTGTGTAGCAAAATGCCAGGACAAATTGGGCTGTTAGTGCGACTAAATTTTACACTATAAGGGTCTCAGCTCTCACGGATACAGAACATATAAAAGACAGATGACATAGTAAAACACATCCATAGAGCTGAGATCTTCTAAGCTACGTAATTCCCGGTGACTGCGACGCTCAATATGTGTGCGATCGATTCAGTGTCGAACAGCCAATCACGTAATAGTACCGTTATTTGAAAACACGCTTATATGGGCAGCGCTCCATTCTAATATACAGGTGCGCGTAATGGGGTGGGTCAACCAATAAGTTAACTTATAGTTCTCATATTTGCATTTTTAATAAACAAATTTATTAAAAACGCAATATGTGAACTATAACTATTACATAAAGTTCTAGCTTAGAAAATCTTAGCTCCACGGATGTGTTTTACTATTGCATCTGTCTTTTATATTTTCTGTATCTGTGAGAGCTGAGACCCTTAATACAGTGTAAAATTTAGTCACAATAACAGCCTAAATTGTCCTGGTATTTTGCTACAGAAATGGGAATAAAAAGACAACCAATGTCAAACTTTGTATACCTACATGTGTATTATTGGTCTATGAATGTTTTTAACATGACTGTGAAGTGTGTTATAGTGTAACAATTTGATGGACTGAATGGCAAACAGTATAAACCCTGACTGAACCATGCAGAGGCATTGTCCAATCTGGGACTAGACTGGGACTCTCAGAAACCTCCAGACCAGACAACCAGACCTCTTTAATGGGCGTTGTAATAACTATTTTAAGACTGAACATAGATGATTAGTATTTGAGCTACACTGAGTCAAAACATAATACTATTAAATGTAATTGTTTACAGATATTTGCATATTACAGAGGGTTCCAAATATGATTCAGAAGACAGTCCGATGTCCAAATTGACTTTGATATTCGTATTAAAAACCAATTTAGACATAGTTCTAATTTCATCTTGTCATTGATATTTGCTGTGTGTATGTATATGAATAAATTAAATGTGCATGTAAAATAGCTAAGGTTTGCATTCAATTGGTAATTGATTATAGCAATTTGAACTGTGTTGAACAAACACAGATCTCAGAAAAAGTCTGCATTTTGGGCACTTGATGCAGTGGTCAGAAATGCTTTACATAGCGTCCGCGTTGCTGAGTATAAAGGGCATTGTTTGGGTTGCCAGGGAGCTCTTGGGAATATTACATTATAGAATCAGCATGTGTCTTTGTCTTTTCATCTTTCGATCAAATTGAGCCTAATTCCCCAAGTCTAAAATAAGTAAAAGTAAATTAATAATAGTAACATATACAAACACAGCTAGCTATAACAGTTTGGTGGAGAGTCTTTAGATCCTCAGTCAGTTAAATCTGACATTAATTAACAGTTTTAGTGAACATGGCAACTAACGGTTTCGATTTCAATGTGTTGCAACATTTTTTCGGCAATGGACACGAAGACGCAACATTATGGTTAACTAGATTTCAACTTCTAGCGGCAACGAAAGGATTTAATGACAATAAGTGTAAAACCTCACTGACACTTTTGTTGACAAATAAGGCTCTGCGATGGTTCCTGTCCCTTGACGAAGCCATCAAGAACGACTTTACCAGCTTGAAGGAGGCGTTCCTCGTGCGGTACGGACCAGACGAGCGGTCCAACTGGCGTCGAATTGCGGCATTGTACCAAGAACAGCAGGGTAGCCAGGAAGTAGAATATTTTACGGCATGTATCACCCAGAAGGTAACAGAGCTTGGGCTGCCGCAGGAACACATTCAAAATGTGATAATCAATGGCTTCAATTCCAACATCAGGTCATATGTTCTTCAACAAAATACGACGACAATTGATGAACTGGTGAAGGATGCAAATGATGTCGAGTTCACATGCGGCGAACAAAGTCAGGAACAGGCGACCATTCTGAGCGCAATTGCACGAACTGGCAGGCAAACTACACTCGATGGAACTTAACATGGCTGCCGTGTCCAGGCCTCAACCACCGACTA
The DNA here is from genome assembly GCA_029237695.1 of Conchocele bisecta. NCBI lineage: Eukaryota > Metazoa > Mollusca > Bivalvia > Lucinida > Thyasiridae > Conchocele > Conchocele bisecta. Next base: position 133,890,970 of record CM055267.1, read on the forward strand.
GTCGACAGGGCCGACAAGGAACAGAGCGGATGTCACGACAAAACGACGCGGGTTCACCGTGGGATCAACATCAACGACATCAACGACATCAACAACAAGAATTTCAGTGTTTCTACTGTGGTAGATATGGTTATCACAGTCGACAAAATTGCCCAGCTAATGGAAAGCAGTGCAGGCGGTGTGGTAAACTACACCACTTTGCAGTTGTTTGTATATAGATCAACACCAAGGAATACCAGAAGCATGACAACCAACTGATGTCCCGCATAAACCTAATATGAAAGGACGCAACGACAAAAACTGCGAACCTGGCAGAAACGTCGGCAATTCACAAAAACATGATATCAGTCAAAATTAATCAAAAGAAAGTAAGTGCATTAATTGACACGGGTGCTTCAATTTCCTGTATATCGGTGACAAAATGTAATGAACTTTGTGGAAACATTTCATTGGACACTGCGAGTATTCCTTTTATTATTGGTGTGAGTTGACATAATCAGAAGCCGTTAGGATCTGTGACATTGGAATTTATCATTAATCGGTTAAATATATTTCACAAGTTTGTCACGTGTTCCAGAACATTCACTGTGATCTCATATTAGGGATGGACTTTCTGGAGGAGAAGAAGGCAAATATAGACCTAGCATCTAAAACAATTTCCATATTTGATGGAATTACAGTTTGTTCATTTGAGACAGGTAATAACAGTATTACTTTGGCGAGAACTGTGGCAAGAGTCATTGTTCCTGCTCAGTCAGAGTGCGACATTCCAGTTAAAATGAAGAACTGCTACACAGACAGTATTACTGGAACCAGTTTCCCACTTGCCATCTTCGACCTTGATTGTCGGTGCACGCACAGTTAGTTGTCCTACAATTGGCTATGGAACCTACAAAGTGATGAATCCCACTAACAAAGATATTGAATTAAGACCTGGAAAAGTACTAGCAACAGTACAAACCATAGATGAATCAGACATCAGTAACACAGACACACACGCGACTAAGTGTAATGATGCATCGGAACATGTGAATGCGTGTAAAACAAATAATCGACAGCGAGAGGAGTACATAGAACTTGCCAGTGAAATTTGGTTTGACTTTAGTGACTCTGAATTAAAAAAAGAGGAGAAGTCTCAGTTTATGGTGCTTATTGGACAGAACAGATCGGATCGAAACGACACCAGGATGTTTACCGGTAAGACAAATAGTTTATAGAACTAATTCTGAATGGCAAAGTCCTGTAGTACTGGTGAAGAAAAAGTCAGGTGAATTTAGGTTTTGCGTAGACTTTCGCAAGCTTAACAAAATGGTTCGTCCTGAAGTGTTTCCTATACCAACTTTGCAACAAATTATTGACTCTGTCGGTAAAGCGGCACCAACTTATTGTAGTGTCATTGACTGTGCTGCAAGATTTTGGCAAATTCCACTTGATCACACGACGAAACACAATACATCATTTACTACACATGCAGGAAATTATCAGTTTAGGAAGCTCCCCCTTGGTTTAATGAACAGTCCTATGTCATTTAAAATGATTATGACCCAGTTACTGCGCGGAATCGCATGGAAAAATGCACTTTGTTATATAGATGATATCCTGGTGTACAGTAAAACATTTGACAGACATTTGCACCACTTGCAGGATGCTTTTGACAGGCTGCAAAATGCAAACATCAAGTTAAATCCTTCAAAATGTAGATTTGCGGCCAAAGAAGTGAAATAGCTCGGGCATGTTATTAATAAGCATGGTGTCAAAGTTGATAGCGATAAGGTTAGAGCCGTGACAGACTTTCCAAGCCCGAAATATGTTCATCAACTGAAATCATTCTTAGGATTAACCAACTACTACAGACGTTTTGTAAAAGGCTACAGTGACATTACTAAACCATTGAACACATTATTCCAAAACGATTTTAAATTTCATTGGTCAGACGAATGTGAAAGCGTCTTTCAGAAACTGAAAATGTCTATGGTGACAACACCTGTATTGATCTACCCTGATATGCAGAAACAATTCATACTGTCGTGTGATGCGTCCGGAGCAGCGATTAGTTACATCCTCAGCCAGAAGGACAATGTAAACAGGGAGCATCCAGTGGCCTATGATGGCAGAGTATTACGGACGTTTGAAATGAAATGGTCAATATCAGAACGCGAGTGTCTAGCTTTAGTGGAAGGTGTTCGTTATTATAGACATTACCTTGAACATCATAAGTTTATAGTCATCACAGATCATGGCGCGTTAAAATACCTGCATGATATCAAACATACATCAGGACGTTTAGGTCGTTGGAGTATGCTGTTACAAGGGTTTCAATATGATGTGCAATTTAAGCCCGGATCTGTCCACCAAAATGCAGATGCCTTGTGGCGGAGGACTTACAATGGACCAAGTGACTGTCATTCGGATTCAGGACAATCAGACGAATGTGATTAAGATTTTGGATTAAATGCTTTATTTGAAGCAGATACATGTCCAAAAGAATGTGTCCTAGTAACATTGGAATATAATTGTGAAACAACCCCTTGTTTACATTCTAAGGTCTCTACACGGTTCCATTCCACTGACCGTGCTGACCAGCAGACTGATTATAGTGTGCAGGAGCAGGCTGAAGATAATGGGAATTTAATGACTTTCCTTGGGAGTAGAGAGTATGATGTCAGACAGCTGCAGTCAGAGTGTCCTGAGTTGAACCCGATTAAGTGTTACCGAGATTCATGTATGTTGCCTCAAACTGACCAGCAGACAGCAATTAAAACAGTTGCTGAAAGTGAACAATACACAGTTGTTGATGGATTATTATATCATTTATGGGACCAGAGAGCCAGGAAAATTCCAAAGGATACTATACTTAAGAGACAGTTAACTGTTCATACAAGTTAAGGTCAGAGGTAATGAGATTTAGCCATGATTCAGTGACTGGAGGTGCGCACCAAGGTTTTGATCTGTATTCGCAGATAAAGATGTACTGTCAATCGTGTGTGTCGTGTCAACAGGCTAAACAACATACACATCCTACAAGAGCACCACTACATTGTATGCCATCTTTTTCCAAATTTGAGTGTTACCATATTGATGTACTTGGACCTTTACCAACAACAGACAATGGCGAGAAATACATTCTTCTATGTGCGGATAGCTTTACGCGATTTGGAGAAGCATTTCCTTTGAAGACACAAGGGGCTACAGAAGTTGCTGACATTCTATATAAGGATATTATTTGTCGCTATGCCGGCGTCTCTTTTGTCCGATCGAGGCACAAGCTATATGTCAAATATAGTGTCGGAATTGTGTCGAAAAATGGATATAAAGCGTTACCATTGTTCCCCATACCATCCACAAACGAACAATACTTGTGAGCGAGTGAATCGAACACTAGCACAATCAATCAGAACATACATAAATAATGATCAGAAGAACTGGGTTGATATTTTGCCTGGGATATTGATTGCATTACGTCGGACAGAATCGACAACATCAACAGGATTCTCACCATTCGAACTAGTGTTCGGTCAACCTATGCGTGCTCCAATTGAAAATGTCCTAGATGAACCTGTCAAGAATAAAAATTCTCCAGCAGCAACACAGTATTTCCGGAAATTACAACAACAACTGGAAGTAACGCAGAAAGTCGCACAAGACAAAATTACCAACAGACAAGAAACCTACAAGAAGCAATACGACAAAAAGGCAACAGAAACAAACTACATGTTGCATAATTCAAAAATTCCATTAGGCCAGTGCGCAAAATTTCAAAATAAATGGACCGGCCCATACTACATCAGCGATATAGGACCAAACGATACATACCTATTACGGGACATTACTACACACAAACAGAAATCGACGTTGGTGCATGCGCACCGTTTAAAGGTATTCCATGACCCAGAACTTCGAGAGGACAACCTAATTGAGCCACAGTCCAAAGTGAACAAGCCACAAATCTCCGACCCGGGGTGTGCGAGGGACCCTTGCCGCACACCATGTAAGACAACTACAACACCATCAGATCCAGAGTGTACGACGGGGCCTACTCACACACTTTCTGATACCACTCCAGGACCTTCGAAAACGTCTGACAAACCAGTGGAGTGGGGAATTGTTGTTAAAACTGCTCGCGTGTTCTCCATACCGCGGGACCAAGCTGTACAAGGTTAAATGGCGTGATCACAGAAACACCACATGGGAGCCTGCAGACAATTTGCCTTCATTTTTAATTCGCGAGTACCATGTGCATAGAACGCAGAAGGGAAAAGCGCATAAGAAGAAACGATAAACACATAAACACATTGTTGGCATTTTAATGACAGTTTGCGGGTTCATGTTGCGATACCATACATTCACATTCATGTTTCATATTGGGTGGAACTTTCTCTTGCGCATTATATCTTCTTTCTTTCTTCTTTTCTTACTTCTCACAATCCACACAGTGTGACATAGAATGTGATGTTTGTGCTCAATACCTGAATCTGCAACTTTAACATGTCGTTTAATTTAAAAAGTATTCCAATTAAAATGGATTACATGTATTATGATAAATGAGTTTCATAAACAAACCGGTATTGCATTATGGACGTTTGGTGTTACATATTCATAGTGCAACATACTGCCTATAATTGCATAGCGTTACACCTTACACATGTGCCAATAATGCATAATTACGATGAGCAGAACATTCAAACAAAGAGAAGAATAGTTTTGACATTTGACGTGGATGAACTGCGCTGATCAAGACTGCTACAGTATAATCGAGGTAACGTATACGGACTGTACCATATTTATTCTAATGCTAACCCCTTATATGCTTTTTGTTAAATTGTGTTTTGTTTAGCGTATCAAATACACTTTTACATAACACTTCACCAAGTTTAATCAGATAATTTTAAACTGTATCAAGTATGGCATAGATGTGGGTGTTTATTAGAGGAAGTACGGTATAATGTATTTCATGTCTTACTGTATGCATTAGTTTGATGTTTTTTCCTGGCACCCAGACATATAATTTGAAAATTTAGCATTATAGGATTGTAGTGTGTAAGGTGTGTGAATGCGATATTTCTTGTGTTACAATATTCATACTTATTTCTTGTACCGTTACATGTAATATTTGGTTCACATGGTTGTTTCTCCACATTTCATTTGGGGACCAAATGTTTCGAACCAGGAGGGTATTGTTATAGTGTACCAATTTGATGGACTGAATGGCAAACAGTATAAACCCTGACTGAACCATGCAGAGGCATTGTCCAATCTGGGACTAGACTGGTTGCTCTTTGTCCGTATGGAATCGGTGAATGAACTCTCAGAAACATCCAGACCAGACAACCAGATCTCTTTAATGGGCGTTGTGCTCCGGTCAAATAGCATGGGGGTCACACACAATGAATTCAGGATACCTGTGCAATGCTGAATTGTTGTCTGCAAGTTATTGTGAAATTCATATATTCATGTAATAACTCTTTTGAGACTGAACATAGATGACTAGTATTTGAGCTACGCTGAGTCAAAACATAATACTATTAAATGTAATTGTTTACAGTCATTTGCATATTACAGAGGGTTCCAAATATGATTCAGAAGACGGTCCGATGTCTAAATTGACTTTGATATTCGTATTAAAAACCAATGTATACATAGTTCTAATTTCAATTGGTCATTGATATTTGCTGTGTGTATGTAGATGAATAGATGAAATGTGCATGTAAAATATCTAAGGTTTGCATTCAATTGTTAATTGGTTATAGCAATTTGAACTGTGTTGAACAAACACAGATCTCAGAAAAAGTCGGCATGTTGGGCACTTGATGCAGTGGTCAGAAAGGCTTTCTATAGCATCCGCGTTGCTGAGTATAAAGGGCATTGTTTGGGTTGCCATGCAGCTCTTGGGAATATTACATTATAGAATCAGCATGTGTCTTTGTCTTTTCATCTTTCGATCAAATTGAGCCTAATTCCCCCAAGTCTAAAATAAGTGAAAGTAAATTAATAATAGTAACATATACAAACACAGCTAGCTATAAAAATTGCTAAGCTTCTCATTCGTCTGACTGTGTAGCAAAACGCCAGGACAAATTGTCCTGTTATTGTGACTAAATTTTACACTATAAGGGTATCAGCTCTCACGGATACAGAAAATATAAAAGAGATATGAAATAGTAAAACACATCCGTAGAGCTGAGATTTTGTAAGCTAATAAAGTTCATACTGAATAATGTCATTTGAATTTGGGTTAAAGGGACTGTGTCTCAGATATACAATATATAAATGTTCGCATCATGCAATGTAAATGACAGGTGGCTGTCAGTGGAGAAATGGGGCGTATTGGTTTGTGACCAGTGTCAATCAAGATCAGTCTGTCACCCGCCATCAGGTCTAGTTGCGAAGGAGGTAACTGTTACAATCTACTCCCGTACCGTCCGTAGGTCAGGTCAAGGTCTGAACTTTTCGCCATTCCATCAATGAAACAGCCGGCAAGCTTCAAACAAGCAATATAGATCGTTATCGGGCTACAAGAGTGTGATCAGGAGCTACACTGGTCACAAATCCCATAAGCCTCATTTCTCCAGTCACAGCCACATATGAAACACGCTGTATGATTTTGTACATAAGAACATGATTGTGCGATTGTTCATGAAATATATTTACATAAACTGTGATACATTCTCTAAATTACATCGAAAGATGAAGAAATTTTCATAGCAAATGCGAAACCACCAACATTCGACTAATAATACGGAAAATATCGTAAATATTTGTCATAAAAAATCGCATATGTTCTTATATATAGGTTCGAAATCACATGGCGTATGTCTGTGAATCAATCGCACAATTTTATTTGATTAACTTTCCAAAAACATGGGTAACATATTCAAGTACATACTACCTGAAACTATGATAAACAGGGTAGATAATTTTGCATTTTCAATATACGTGTACCAGTATGGAAAAATTGTGAAATCTATTTTTTGTTGTGACCACAGTTAGAAATAAGTTTCTATTATAGTCGCTAGTGAAATTAATTGAATCCTTACACCGCTATCTTAATTTGTTGTCGTTAGTCGAGAACATCAATCAAGTTGGGTCGTGATGGCTGATATATGTTTTATTGTCATTTTATATTTTTCAATAAAACTGAACATATACAGCATCTAACTGTACAAACACTTGTTATTCACAATTTCTGTCAATCCTTTTTAATTTTTTAGTTTTCTAACAACAATAAAGCTTAAAATATTTCACAAGTACTATTTACATGCATACTGAAATAACCCAGAAGTTATTCAATTTAAAAATTAAAAATTTGTTATTTTATCACTGTTCTTCCACAGGAAAATTCCACTTTAATATCAAGACAGTCATGAAGTCACAACTATTTTGTCGTCTGTGGTTTATTTTCTATTTTCCATTTTTATCATCAAAAACATGTTTCGACAGCACTTTACAATTGTCTGCTGCTGCTTTTATATCTTGCCTTATTTCTCAATAAAAACATGGTTACAACATGCTTCGACAGCACTTCAGAATCATTTGCAATGGAAAGTGCTGTCCAAGCAAGATATAAAAACAACAGAAGACGACAATTGTTGTGAGTAGAGGTCTAAGGGTTAAATACAATAAATTTGTAAAAAACACGCTAGTTATTTTTCAGTATTATAAACATTATAACAAAACATTATTTTCACAAATTCCATTGTTCACAATCAGATTTGTTCCAGACGACTTACAGGCATAACTGGGATAAGAAAATACGATAGAAATCTACAATCAACCCATGTTTTCCTGATCTGGTTCATCCATGTCTACGTATATCTTGAGACCCAGTGCCTTTAATGTCCGAGACAAAATACTTTTATACTGGCATTACGATCATACGGAGATACATACAGAGAATTGTCGTGTTGGTTGTAACAGATCCTGTAAGGCCGCGATAACCATCCGTCCCCGAAGACTTCAATACTACGGGTACAATCCGCCGTTATGTGATGGATGTTGCCAGACTTCCAGTCGCAGACATAGATACTTCCGTCTGGGTGGACGGTGAGTCCGCGTGGATCCGCCAAGATGTCTCCCTTGTATCGGGTCAGCACGACGCCATCCCTGGTCACACGTGTTACCCCGCAGCCGTCGTCTGTCGTGATCAACTCACCGCGGGTGTTGTGAATTATATACCTCAAGGAGGCATCAGGACATGTCCATACAGTTGTCACCTTCCTACCACTCATGTCAATCTCCACAATGTCTCGTGATTTATAAGGTACCGCCGCCAGGTTGTCGCCACATCTGGTCACACTGTAGCATTTCACTGCGGTCTGGATGACCCGCCCGAGGGTCAGGGTGCCCGACACCGACACAAACTTGATGTTTTTGTTGACTGACATACATACAGCTACCTGACCGCCAGCTGTCTCCGCAATGTCGGTGGGCGATGATTGTAGTGAAACGTGGGACACGAGTTTATGGTTGTCGTCAAACAGCTTTATGTTCTTATTGTTACCGTCCGACAGTAGTAGCCGGCCGTCAGCGAGCACGAGTAAACCTGAGACGCTACACGTGGGGTCATCTTTAGGTCCACGGATATTGATGTCGTAACTCAGACATTCGAAGGTTTCCGTCACTAATTGTCCAATAGCACCAACACTCTGTAAATGATCCAATAAGTTTTTATTTCCAACAAACACGCACGGCTTCACGTTGCATTTATGTTGAATACCGTAAGTAGATGTTTTGCACTCGGCTATCAATGTTTCAGCCTCCTTCAACAATAGAAAGAGATTATTATTGCGGCCTTTATTTGCTTTGTCGCTGATATCCGTCCTTACAGACGTGATACGATCGCTGTAGTCGCGACTTAACTTGCTGATGTCGTTCAGCCGGTGAGTCATGGCGTCCACGTAATCCCTATACTTCTTCTCGGCGTCGTCCACGAGTCGGTCAATGATGGTCATTACCTTATAGCGACACGCCTTCAGATCACGCAAGTATTCAGCGCCCGATTGAATCAAGTCGTCACGGGAGTTGGACGCCTGCATACCAGCATTGTTCATCGTATCCAGTAGCGCCGTAAACGTCTGCTCTATGTCCCTGTATTCCGTCGAGTCGGCGACCCCTTTAGAAATTCCGGGAATGTACTCGACCTCGTCACAGGCTCTGTGGTCCTCCATAACACACGCGGTACATGCCGTTTTGTTGTGTGGCCTACAGTAGTACTCCGTGACCTTGTCGGGGTGGGTGGGGCACGGGGTCGTCAGTTTATCCTCCTTCCCTGCATCATCTTTACCAGCCCTCTGTCCAGAAACTTCCATAGTTACAACGACGATGTTCTGGTACGTTTTCCAATTTATTCACAGCGTATCAAGCCGCACACTCCAGTCGCACAATGCCGCGCACTCCAGTGTTGTGTCTGTGTTGGTCGGTTGCTAAGCTGTAAGTATAAGAAGTTAAATATAACATGTGAATCGAATATGGTTCGATAATAGTGCAGAGGAACATTTAGGGGACCGTGTAAAATCTCCCCACGCGCTGTTAACTATAAACCATATTCAACGAGAAGACATTATCTAACTAATTGATTGCACGGTTACGGCGGAAACCTGAGGTAAATATGATATATTTTGTAGAGTTTGTGCTACGTTTTATACAAATACAATAACTTCAACATTTAATTCCAGACACTCCCCTTGGTTACCTCGCTGAATGCATTCAATGTCTTGCTATCACGTGTTGGTTCAAGACATGACAAAACCGGCTTACACCGCTTGCAATCATTGCGTAACCAACCCGGCCTGCACATCTGGCAGTCTGAGCGCGGACGCCATACATTTTTCTCAGCGCATTCTCCAAATTCGTATTATTTCGTGTGTGTCGAGGCAGAGCGCACAGCTCAGCTCAGCATCTACCAGTAACTATTTGTAATTTCGATTGAAAGAACAGCATACATGTACTCATATTTTTTCAAACACGGCGGAAATCATATTCATTATTATCCGTCCGATATGTGTCCCCAACTGAGTCGCCGCCACGTCCTCTCTGTTTATATAGCCGGGCCCTGACTGCGCAGACGCAGATATAATTTTAACAACGCTGGCTGCAAAGACAATGAAGACGGTTTTCTCGTGAAATGTACAGTGAATCGGGTGGCACAACTAGGACGATCTTCAGGCGCGGATCCAGGATTTCGAGTTAGGGGGGGGGGGCGTAACTATTTTGCAATACTTGACTGTATTATCGAACGAGCGTAAATGTTTTGAAATCTACATCGCATTTCCTGCGTTCTGGCGCATTTTGGAGCAAAAATATTGACACTGTCACAGTAGGTTTAAAGGTGCATGCCGACTCAGTAAGCACAACGTGTTCTTTTATATATATCAGAGACATCATCGCATTACATTTCCTGGCAAAATAAACATGCATTCACCATTACTCCACGTATTGATTTGCAAATTTTGCATTATAATACATTTTATATCAGACGTACATTTGCACACTGACATTAGGGGCGATAACCGTGCTTCTTAAAATGCTAACGGACATTACTATTTTCTCTGTATTGATTTGTTTGATGTGTAATGATGATACTTCATAATCTGTCGAAAATGCCATTTTTTTAGGTGACGTATTGTATAAATAATTAAAAAAAATATCATGCCTCATTTGCATATGAAAATTGCCTGATACCACCGCGCGTCACTACCAGCAAAATAAATATTACTAAATGATTATATCTGCATAGCGGGCACTCGTAATTGTTATAACTGGTGGAACAGTGACACAATTATATAAATACAATTATTTAATTCCTATAATGAACAGTTTGTGCCTACTGTGTGGGCATGTACCTAGGGGCGGCGGAAGTGGTGTCGGGGGGATACTAATCCGGGATCAGTTGCAAGCTAACATTTTACGAGATATATGGTGGTTATTTGAATCATTGTAATATTGTAGACACTGATCGCGCAGCACATGTCATGTTTTTATTTACATAACTGGGGAAAATACCAGTTCCCAGACAGTGTAGACCATGATCTGACTGTGCGGATGTACAGGGAGATATGGGTCACAGTACGTAAAAACCATAGGACAGTAAGTAACAATTACCTGCTGTGGGCACACAGCCGGACCGAAGACAATATGTGCAGTCTGTAACCCAGAGTCGAACCACCCGTACGGTCACTATCTCTTGTGTATAAAATACATGGTATTTGTGGAACATCAACAATAACCTACCGCACACAATAATTACTGTTTACAGAGTCAAAACTAAAACTAGATGGCTGCAGCCAGCATATCACGCATGCTGGGGTATTTCATGGAGGCAATATTGAAAAAGTACAAAACGGGGAGGTAGTCCATGACACGGATGTCAAATAAAAAATCATTGAAAAAAGTGTACTTATCTCCACACCATAAGGAATCTACATACCAAGCATCAAGCCTCCAGCTATTACTGTTTAAATGGTTTACGAGTTGCAAGGCAAACCCATAACACCAATTTGTGCTAATCGTATTCCTTATAAAAAATGTTTCTATATGAAACTATTGAAAATACATTGTTGCAGAAATATTTAAAATTGTTTGAAAAATAAAATATAAAGTCTGCAGACATTGTATAATATGTCGATTTTTACAAATTACACAAAATAAACAAAAGGGTGGTTTTTACATGTATGTATTATATGAAATGTATACTAATACATTTTATTATAATTGGTCGGAATGCAATAGATTTTAATTTATTTTTCAAATAGCGTTTTTATAAAGATCCAGAAAGATTATGATACTTGAAAACACAACAACAACATTGGAAAATTAATTACATGTACATGTATTCCCATTTTCAATTTGTCCAGTGTTTGCAAACAACTGGAGTATCCGTATTGTTACACTACTAACGATTACTCTTCTTATTGTACTTATTCCCTGGTACAGTTTATCTGTACAAGGTAGTTATGCATATGTGATTGTTGCGGTAGACCGCATATGTGGGTTATTTTTGCTCCGGTCTACGTGGCTACCAGTGTTCAACCAGTCCTTGAGTGGCGGTGGAACTATGTACCGGTAAATGTTCTGCACGGCTGCCACTTATATTGTTGTCTGCATTGCAACCACAACTTTTTCCCTGTTTGAATAATTATCTGTTTGCCAGGCCTGCAATAGATTTTTTACCATATTTGTGCAAATTGGAAATTGGCAGTTTTTGGTGGCAGTCCAATGTCTGGGCAAATTGCCAGCATTTACGTGGTGAGGGAACTCTGTAATTGTTCTGAACGTCTGCCACATATTACTGCGGTGGTGACTTGTATTTGGATGCAGCCACATCTGACTGGTAGGTGCTTCAGCTTACTTGGCCTATTCGTAGTCACTGTCTTTCAGTTTCCGTGCCAGTATGCCGCCTAAGAGGAAAGTGTCGGCCAGAGGGGCTCCACAAAAGCGACGTCGGCAGCATCGGGCCCCGTCGAAATCTTCAGAGGGTGCACCTTCCACCGGTACTGATTCGGCAGCCGCCCACGATTCCATTTTGTCGGCTGTCATCACTGCTCTGGAGAATTGTGGGGTTAATCCGGCGGCGACGTCGTCAGCACCAGGTGTCCACACGGATGGGTCAGAGATGGTTGCCGATCTGCGTCCTGCCAGTGGCGAACAGCATCCTGACCATACTCGCCAGGTCTGCGAGATGTTTGACGTGGATCAGGGGGTGGAGGGCGCTATGTCTCCGACAGCCCCGATGCCTGATATTAATTTGCCTATGCAGCTAGGTATATGTCAGGTGTCCAACACACCAACTGTTAATACGATGGCGTCATATAACTTTTCACTTGGAGCAACAGTCAGCCAGAAACTGAAACAGGCGATATTGGCTCACAAATGTATGGAGCTAGGTTTATTGTTACCATCATACAAGCCGCAGGAGGATTTAACCCTGCAAGTGTCTGGCCAACAAGTGACCTTCCAACAAAAGGCCCATACCAAGCAGCTTACAGTGGGCCAATGGCTCACTGCATTCCATATTTCCATTGATATTTATGTTCAACGATACCCGCATGAAATCTCTGGGCTATGGACTTTTTGCAATTTGATCAGGGACATAGAGAAGGCTTATGGGGTGGCAGCGTTCACTTTTTACGATCGCACTTTCCGGGCGCACAGACAGAGCCAACCCCTTCAGTGGAGGGTGATGCACACAGAGATGTGGGTTAAGACGACTACGCTGTCGCTCGCATCTGAAAATCGTGCGTCTCCTCCAACTGGTGTGGTGAAATCTGGTGTGTGCCACAAGTTCAACAAGCTGCCTCGATGTTCATACCGGAGCTGCAGATATTTACATCTTTGTAGCTTCTGCAACAAGAAGCACCCACGTTTTAAGTGCTACGCTCTGCAGAATAAACCAGACGGCTCGGCTGCCACCTCGTCGGCTCTCTCAGCTGTCCCAGGCGGCAGTAATACACATGCAAAACCTGATAAGCTGCCCTTTCAAGTCCCATGTATGCGGTGGCTGCGCAACATCGTTGATGTTTGCGGTATTGTGCACCCAGATTTGCGTTATACATTGTAAATATAACGTCATTTTGCTATATGACATCTAGAAGCATTGTTACGTAATTTTAGTATATTACGTCATTTTATTAATGACATCGCTATTACCTCCTTGTGTAATAGTATGAGAGTATGTCATTAATAAAATGACATTGCCACACATTAGTGTTGTGTTGTTATGCTGGTATCCGCAAATGAATTGACCCATGTCGGTTGTAATCCTATTAGCGACAAAGGAACAGTGGTTAAACAATCGGAACCCACGTTGATCCACCTTGTAATTGCAAATTTGTCATGTAAATGTTGTCATACCTTCGTTGATCTCACCTGGACAACCGAGAAGTTGGAGTCGGTGGTGAATAGTATTTATAAAGGAAGGATGTGATTCAAATATATATGAACAAGGCTTATAACTTTGGTTGGAGACGACCTCGTTATTACAACAAATTTTATTAACGCTAATGTAAATATTTTGGCGGAATGTGCACATGTTCATTGGAGAATTATTTGTATCTTGCTGAAATAGCATAATTAGAACATAATTATGCAAAGAATATCGAATTACAACAGGTTTTCCTAGGTCGGACACCACCTCGTATCATAATAAATGAAATAATGTGTTTGAGGCTCTAACGTCAATATTTTAGTGGCAAGTTCATAATTATGTTCCTTTGAGAATTATCCTTATTCTGCAGAAATACATAGACTACATAGAAAATTACAATTTGAATCATGTTATTTTGTTTCAATACGTGCTTGTGTCCGACCAGAAGTTGCATACCTTATAATAAATAACAAAGCAAATGGCGTTGTTTAATCTCAAAGGAAGTAATCATTGTAATGTATTCAGTATTATCAGCGCCGTTCAATTATAGCCGTACCGACGAAAGCCGAAACACACCGCATGTCTATGCTACGACTTGTACATATCGGTCATGTGAATTTCAAATACACTTTTGCAATCAGCTGTAAATTGTAATTATATTCAACAATCCATTTCAATGTGAAAAATAATAGACTTTTCAGGTATGGTAATATATTTGGAAAAAAGCCTAGGCCCACGCACTAGAACATAGTTGTTTTCCTATGTACGGTTTTGAATGTGTTACAAACATGCAACGCAATGTTTTCTTGCATAATCATGATAATAGCAAGAAAAACTGATTAATTTCCGATTAACATACAAAATGCTGGAAAGAGAGAAGTACAACTGAACATAGATATACTAATGCTATGTTTGGTTTAACCAATTGCAAGATACCAGAGCTCCAGATAAACTGCGTATTTGCTTAAATACCCAATTAAAATTGCCAAAAACCCAATTGAAATCAGAAGTAGCGAGTATCAAAAAGCAATTTTGTGGTACCTTTATCATGGTGCAGAAAACAATAAACAGACCACAAATACAGCATATTTTTCTTATTTTCCATCAAAACAAATCTTGGTATTTCGTTAGAATTGTCTCCAAGGAGACAATTCTAATGAAATGCCAAAACATGTTTTCATTTCGAAGCAAAGTATTCAATAATGGCTGTCTGTTGATGTGTAAACAGTAGAGTGATTTTATTTTACCCAATTAAATGTTGGAATACCCAATTGCTTCAGAAATGATGGACAATACTCATTTACTAATTCCTTATCTGGAGCCCTGAGATATGCTAATGTTTACATATTGTATTTATATATTTTATCTGTCCATAAAAATACACCTCGTTACCACTCATATGAACAATCTCGTCGCGACGGTTCATATGCATGGTAACAAAATAAAAGATAAAAGTAAAGAAAGTACTACAGAAATTGTTTGTTTGTTTATTGGTGCTTAACGGCCTATCAACTTACAGCTAAGGTCATGTAAGGCCTGGCCAACGGGTTCGATGCCGAAATCAGAATGGAATATTTACATCGAGAGAAAAATATGTTCAGCCCTGAAATTGGAATAACCTGACCTGGTGCCAGGTCCATACCATACCAAGGGGTATAACCAGATTCAACAGAAATTGTATCTCGCCTCTTAATTGGTTACATCTCGTTGATGATATTGTCAACAAATATTGTCGTGGAAATGAGGATATGGGGACCAATAAACCTTTTGGCTGTGAGTACCTTAATAACCCTAAATATTCGGACACAATTTGCTTTGGGAAACCCCTATTAAATTGTTTGTTTATTGGGGTTTAGCGGCCTATTAACAGCTAAGGTCATTTAAGGCCGGATCAATGGGTTCAGTACTAAATCCCATAGATTACCTGTACAAGTACATTCGAGTACTAGTACACATGGGGGAGGGGGGGATCCCAAAATCAGAACTGAATATTTACAATAAAAAAAAAAAAATCAGCCCTGAAATCAGAATAATTCTGATCTGATGCCAGGTCCTTGCCACACCAGGATCACTTGACCCCCTCCCAAAAGCAGTAGGATCACTATTAATCTTACTACTTTTATAATGGCCTTTGGGCTGTGAGTACCGTAATAATACTAAACATCCGGACATAATTTGTTTTGGGAAACCCCTATTAAATAGGGGTTTCCCAAGGCAAATTGTATCCGAATACATGGTTATTGTGATTAAACCAGTACCGCCATACAAACCCTAAATATTGGCACCATATAATACTTCACGCGTTTCCCCAAATAAATGGTGTCCGAATATTTATGGTTAATATCACTAACTTAATATGGTAGATGAAACGACTGTAGAACTCTGGAGACCATTGAAATCCAGATCAAATGCAAACTTGGCCGATACAATGGTAGAAAGGTGAACATTTAGAATTAATATGCTGATCTTGGTCTGTACTGGTTGCGAAAGTCGACAGATCATATGCCCACCAAATGCAACTGGAGCCCGTTTCACTAAACTTCGTACGACTAAAATGTTCGTTAGTGCAAATTTAGGATTGGATGGAAACTTCAATTGATGGATTTACATTTATTGAGCATAGGCTGCATATACAGCCTATGCTCAATAAATGTAAATCCAATAAATGTTTACAAGAACACAGTGTTAATGTGAAACTTAAAGACTTATCATAGTTTTGCACTTACGAACATTGTCTATAAACATTTTAATCGTACGTAGTTTAGTAAAACGGGCCATATGCCGCATTGCGCTATAATTGATGGAAGATATTAGTCAAATGCCGGCTCTATTCCGAATACTGTATGAAGAGCAGTGCTCCAGATAAGGTGCGTATTGGTGTATTTTACGCACTTATTTTAGCAGAATACGCACTGATTATCAAAAATGGGAGTGCAAAATACTCACAGCAATGTGAAAATACGCATTGACTTTCAAATTGAGTAGTAAAAATACTGTATTAAAGTAGAACATTCACAGTGTTTGCCTTTTGCAGCTCAAATAAGTGAATTTTTTAAAATATATTATGTTTTATCATTTGTTCATTATTTAATAAGGAAGAAAATCAATACTACATTTGTGAAAGTAAAATACAATGTACGCATTTAATTTGAAATATGGGTGTATAATACTCTTTAGATACATATCTTATCTGGATCTCTGGAAGAGGATTTGCATTATGGCATTCTCGACCTAACACTGTTTCTGTAAATAGTTTTCATCTTATTAGGAAAAAAGTCACATGGCTCGTCTCATATTTGGTAACAGGCCGTTTGACATTACACACCAACGTCCAAAGTGAGGCTACCAATTATATTACGTCGGTACCTGCCATATATAGTCAGGTGCCTATACGGTAGTGGCCTCGTGTCTCCAACCACGTGATTCACCTGGCTATTACACCTGACCGAGTTCTGATACAATGTTGTGGATTTCTTCTTGTTTTATGTCACAGGTCCGAGTCTTCAACCTGTGGCCCAGACAGGTATATACATGCAGGTTGCTTGGTTACCGCGGCACAATTATGGTTGTACTGTGCATCACCTCTCTGTGGCATTAATCCCCCAAAACCATGGTGGCTGGCAAGTTGTGGCTGTGACTGGAGACATGGGGAATTTGGGCTATGCGATCAGTATAGCACCAGATCAGCCTGCGCATTCGCGCAGTCTGATCAGGTCCTGTACTGTTCGCCAGTCAGTCAATGAAACACATGTATTGCTTCTAAGTTGTAGTTTTGATCCTTATCAGGCTTCAAGAGTGCACTAGAAGATTAGAGGTTTGAATACCACACATGCCATAAGCCACATTTCTTCAGTCACAGCCACATTTACGAACATTGGCTGACGTCAACTCAACACTAAGACGTTGGAATATAGATAATACCAGGTTATTGTCTTATGATATCACGTTTATCAGGCAATGCTAGGAAACGTGTAGGAATTCCCAGGTGAGCTGGGGAATTCCTACCTGGTAGGGATCTATATACTGCTTATTTGAAGCATGACGGGCGTCTCATTTATGGAATGGCCAACATTACAGATCCTGATTGTGCAGATGTACAGGCTGATCTGAACCTACACTGGTCAAAAACACGAAAAGCCCATTACTCCAGTCACAGCCATATTTATGAAATGACCTGTTCACGTGCTCCACATCACTTGTCACGTGATCCATGTTCAGGTCCGCAGCCGGGAGGTGTGGGCGAAGAGGAGGTGAGGGAGAAGGTGGGGGTGTTCGGTGGCGCCAGACGACACCCGTACTACATGGTGGGCCACTTGTTGATGCACTGTACTATATCAGTAATATTTTCATTATATGTGGCTGTCACTGGATAATGGGGGCCTATGGGTTTTGCAACCAGTGTAGATCCAGATAAGCTAGTGCATAGTCTGATCAGGACCTGCACTGTTCGCCATTCCAATAATAAAACACGTGTGATGCTTCTAACAAGCAATATAAATTGTTGCCATGCTACAGGAGTTTGCTATGTGATCAGGAGCTACATTGGCCGCAAATCCCATAAGCGCCATTTATCCAGTCACAGCGACATATAATGGAGGTTTGTGTTGCAATGAACTATGAGATAAACGCAGTCATCCCATTGTGTCTCAAAACTGCAGCGCCCCAATCGACACATACATGTATCACATGATCGGTATGAAGTCCTTGGGACCCCGGATCATCCTATGATTCATGTAAATGTGATGGGAGATATGCATAAAATACAAGGAGGTATTCACGTAGGGGAAAATTGGGCGCTCCCCCCCCCCACCCCTAAAGTTTGGCGGGTAAAGATAGTTTTGATCTAAAATGCTCCATAAAGCAGCAAAATGGGGTTTAGATATCAAAAATATTCCGGAGGGCATACCGCTGGACCAACTTAGCAGTCTCCCCAGCACCACTTGGTCGATGAACAAACGGTGCTTGTTCGAAAATATACTAAACTATTTCAATTAAGAAATCCCGCCCCCCCCCCAAGCCTGAAATCCTGGATCCGCCCCTGAAATAGATGTGAACACATTCTCTTCTTACTACAGTCAAGTACTTGCAAGGAGTTGCCATGTCCGCTACCTTAGTGTGTGTGTACAAGCTGTCGGTCAGTTTTATCTGATATAACGTTTGAAACATACCACTAAGACTGAAGACTATGACAAACACATGCATAATATTTGGCGCAACTTGATGGGAAGACAGCAGAAAACAGCGTGCTATGCCCTGTTTTTATCAAAATTATATACATTCTGATATCTGAAGGGTTTGTTGACCCTTATTCAAATGTTTGAGAATTCAATAAATACTGTGTACTGTTGGTTTCCGATAAATTGGCAAGGGCAATGCCATTTTAGGTGGTCGGATCAATTTAGAGCTTGAAAATTCATGCTCCCGATAGCTTGGGAGATACTTTAAATTACCAACTGGTGAAACAGGCGATTTGTAAACGTAAAACGTTTCGATAGTTGATTCAGTTTGATTGCCTAGTAGTCCGCAAGCATACGCATTATTGTCCCCACAGCTCAGGTGGTAGAGCGCTCGGTAAATGCATTCGACCTGCTTTCCTTTTGCGCGAAGTCGAGCCTCGGACAAATTATTTGTTTTATTCATCATGTTCATATAACGGATTCAACGTTTTCTCACTTTTACGAAAATGACTTAGATATAGTTTGACTGAAGGGTCCTTGTGACGTGGACACTGGGTTTACAGCGTCACAGACCAGGAATCATATCTCGCAGTCAGATCAGGGTTACAGTGTTCTCAATTCATTTACTGAATAAATATTTCACTATCAAACAACGTGAAACAAAATCGTGAAACATTAGACACATTCTAAAATTGTCGCCAGTAGGCATTTCATAGAAACGACTGTACAGGGGTGGGGGTGGGGGACTCTTGGGGACGTCAAAAATACACATCCTCGGGGTTGTTGGCCTAATAACTCCAGGCTCCTGGAAATGTTTGACTGTAAATACACCCCACACAATATATGTCCGCCGCCCCATAGCGGGGAAAACATTGGTTGCGCTTATACATTTTGTCCAGACAGACATATGGATGTAACTAAAACGATTCAGATGACATTATATAGTAGTTATCCCGTCAACACATTGCGTATGTGCCGTGAAACACGGTGCCGTGAAACATTTTTGATATCCAGTCAATACAATTTTTGCATTTTACAGCTATTTGTAGGTGTTGACGGGATAAATAGAATAGTAGGTTAGTGCCGTGAATGGGAAAAAATATCTGGCGCGGCACGGAAACGGGATGTGCTCGGCAGAGCCTCGCCCATCCCGTTTCCTGAGCCTTGCCAGATATTTTTTCCCATTCACGGCACTAACCTAGTATTCTCTATTTATCAGTTTTTGTAAATGTTTCTCTAAGTTACATTAAATAATGTTAATAAAATAAACGTACATGTATTAACGACAGCAGATATCTGTGAGTATGAAGTGAGGGACACAATTCAATAACAAAAGATAGCACATTGTTGGTTTCGAACCGACAACCCTCAACGTTGATTAATTAAACTGATTGGTCACATGTTGATATAGGTGCACGTATGAATAACACTGCTTGTATGTTCTAAACTTAGATACTGAAACACAGGTGCATTGCTATCGATTAATATTGACTTGCTCATGCATGCATTTCCAATGAGCACTTGACGTTTGTTGGTGTGATACATATACGATGTGAGTGCCTGTGTTCATTAGATTCTTTTTCAGCAAATACGTAACAACAAAAGTGAGAACTTGATTCAGAATATGCCTGAACATTGTGTGAATATAGTTCGGTCCAACATTGGTGACATGCATGCTACATCGTCATGCTAATGTCAGTTTTGCATTTTAAACACACCTACTTTTCCTATTATGGTTCAATATGGAATCTCCTGTGACCTTTGCCCTTGCAATTTTATCGGAAATCAACAGTAACAGTAAGAACAATACACAGTGCTGTAGATATATATACTCAACAAAACTAGAAACGTCCCTGTTTTATAGCCGGTGTAGCTCTGTCTATGTATGTACCACATGTTCAAAGTACATGTATTTTAAACCGTGGCGATGTTCAGAATACGATCGTGTAGAGTTTAGCCGATACACACGGTTTACATAGCGGCCAGTGACCGGAACGTTGATTTCCACTTTTTGCACGTGCACGCTATACTTGTCATCGATAAGGTGATTCAGTTCATGTCGTACCATTCATGCGATAGGGGCTATTCGGAAAATTAAAAAACTTTTTTAATTTTTCACTGTTTTCGATATGCCACGGCTTTCCGAAAACGAGCGAAATCAGGCAATTGGGATGCTTGCGGGTGGGATGGCCGCCAGGACGGTCGCGCCTCGGTTTGGTTGCTGTCGGAAGACGATTGATCGTCTTGCAGCCCGGTACCAGCAGACTGGGGCTGTTCACGACCGGCAGCGACCTGGTAGGCCTCGTGTAACGACGGCTAGAGCCGATCGTTACATTACGTTGACGCACTTACGTCAACGTCGATTGGCAGCCACAGTCACTGCTAGGCGATACGGTGTCTCAGGGCAGACCATTCGCAACCGGTTACGTCGTAACGCCCAACCAATCCGGGCACGCCGCCCGTACACTGGTCAGATAATGACCCAACGTCACCGTGCTGCCAGACTGTTATGGGCACGACGTCATCTGAACTGGAGAAGGGCTGACTGGAACCGAGTTTTGTTCACCGATGAATCTCGGTTCACAGTTAGTCATGCTGACGGAAGATTACGGGTATACAGGCGTAAAAATGAAAGATTCACCGATTGTTGCATTGTTGAGAAGAACAGGTTTGGGGGAGGGAGCGTAATGGTCTGGGTGGGATCATGGGAAACCGGAAGACAGATTTGGTTGTTGTACAGGGCAACATCAATGCACAACGTTATGTTGCAGATGTGCTAAATGCACATGCCTTACCATTTATCCGTCAGCATGGTCCTGGTGTGACATTGATGCACGACAATGCCCGCCCTCACGTAGCCAGGGTCACCACTCAATACTTACAGCAAAACAACGTCGACGTCATGCCATGGCCCGCGGTCTCCCCGGATCTCAATCCCATTGAGCACATATGGGATGAGCTGGGCCGCAAAGCACGAGCTAACCATCAGATTGACAATGTTCGCGATCTTACACGGGCGTTACAACGGGAATGGAGGAATTTGCCCAACGCACTGGTATTGCGTTACGTCACGTCGATGCGGCGTAGGATCATTGCATGCATTCATGCAAATGGTGGCCACACTCGGTACTAACGAGATTTACTGAATTTGCCACATTACTTATTGAAATTCCATCTCTAAACATTAAGTAACACATTTCTGAGTTTTTGTGATTTTTGATTTTGACCCCTACCGCCCTTGGCCGGTTATCTCTCGAATATTTAACAAGATATCCAAATGCAATTTATTGGCTTTCATACAGAAATGAATGAACTTGTTTTTCCATTTTGATTTTTAAAAGTAACCCTTTTGGTTTTTGATGAATCTTTCCTTAAACATGGAGGGACGTTTCTAGTTTTGCTCAGTATACTTGTATTACCATACATACTGTATCGACTCCAGTGACTTGTAAGCAGTTATCTGAGTGTATTGTCACTATTGTCTACTTGGCAACTATGCCAATAAATAAGGCTTTCCTTCTGTCAGACGTACTTCTAATAATAGACAGTGCATCAGTTTGAAATTTTGCACATTGTAAAAAAGTGTCCATTGTATATTTTGTGAGTGATGGTAGAAAAGCTCAGCTAGCTATTGTTTTTTGTTGTCTGCTGAAATAATATTTATAGGACGGTGCTGTTATATATATATATATGGGACGTATTGCACCAAATTTTATTAGATTATCTGCCATATTATTAGCTGTATGTGTCAAACGCTGGAGGAGGTGAAACTGTCCGACAGCATGTAGAAACTAAATGGCGGAGATGGCAACCGACCGAATGCTCTGTATAATAACTAAAAAGAACAGGGTCAGGTATACCTTATATAAATATTCAGTAACATGAATGATGCTACTACATATGAAACAAAAGGTCATATTCTACAAAGTCAGTCCTTAACTACGATGCCAAACTACTAAACAAATCTCCAAGAATTAGACATACAAGTGTCGGCCTATAAGATAAAATACCACCCGCCCAATGTTTTCTGAGGACGACCCCACACCTCGATAATATTACCCCACCCCACCACCACCACCACCATCTAAATCACCGGTAGGATATAATCTCCCCATCGAACTTCAAGGTGGGACAATACGCCACCCCCATCGAAGTTCAAGGTTGGACAATACCCCACCCCCGGAACAACATCCAGGTAGGACATAATCAAAAACCAAATTAAGGACAAACTCAGTTCAGATGGGTTTTTACGGACGGCAGGAAATATTATTAAGTGTCTGATAGCTAACAGTGTAGTTCGTAATAAGACTGCTCGCTGTAAGCTCTGTCAGGTCAGTTTTCAACCAATGGATTGCGTGAGTCCATCGCCATTGGCAATATAACAGACAAGCTGACCAATTTTAATTGCTCTAATGATATCATGACCGGGGTTAATTACGTCTCTGGGGTGTTGAACGCTCCACTGTTTAGAGCTGGATGTTGCTTAGACCGTTGTCGGCAATACATATCGTTCGTTAGAATTATACAGCCTGATCAACAACGATTCCCAACTTATGAGAATGAATCCATTCACACACAGACAGGCGACCCCTAAAAGCCGGCCCTTCCCGGAAAAGGCTGGTACTACCCGAGACCTACCTAATGAGTTATTGTTCCCTCCTCTGTAGGTGGTTTTAGTAAGTAGGTGCGAACTCAGGCTCATCGGATTAAATATGTGCAACGAATCAGCATGTACATTGTAGTTGCGGAATTACGTACTTTATACGCCCCTGTGGACCACACCAGTGTACACAAATTGGAATTCAGTAAACTGATTGATGTTGTGTTAATGAACAAAAACAATATTCGTATTTCACTATATATAATATGTTTTTATTTTGGATTAAACACATATTGCAATATGACTGCTGTCAGTTTTATAATTACGATAATTAATAGTTGGCTGTTACTGCAGATATTGGGCTTATGGCATTTATGACCAGTGTAGCTCCTGATCAAATGGCACACCCATGTAGTTTATCATACACTAGTAAAGTCTTATTCTGAGTGAAACATTAGATTATAGTATCACATCAAAAACGGTTGCACACAGTGCTGGTACAGCGCTAGGTTTGATAGCTGGCGTGATCTTTTTAAAATAGTATGTGACTGGTCAGTTATTGCGTATGGTGCAGCTATTCAGGGTACATAAATCATACGCGTCTATACAATACAGAACATGGTTATGCGATGCTTCCTAGGTATTGGTAGATACGCGCCTACGGCTGCGGTGTCTGGAGATCTTGGCTAGATTCCTGCACATGTCCGAGAGTGGATATGTATAGCTAACCATTGGTGTAGGTCTGGCAATATACACACCGATAGAATCAACAGCCGAATTTGTAAATGGTCACTAAGTAGTGCTGGTCGACGATGTCGATATTGCCCATTTTTAGTGACCACTAATTTTACTATGTGAAACTTGGCAGATTTTATTAACGTTCATGCTTTTATTAACAAAGTCACCATTCAAAATTATGTTTGTTTGCTTGTTTGTTGGCGTTTAACGGCTTATCAACAACTATGGTTATTTAAGGGTTCAGTACTAAACCCATATAATACCTGTACAAATTGGGGGGGGGAATACCAAAATCAGAACCCAATATTTACAATAAAAAACTGTATATTCAGCCCTGAAATCAGAATAATCCTGATCTGATGCCAGGTCCTCGCCACACCAGAATCACTTGGCCCCCTCCAAAAAATCAGAAAGATCGGTAATAATATTACTATAATGGGCAATAACCTAATTCAATTCCTAGGTAGCAAAGTAGCCAACGATAAAAACGTACCTGAGGGCCAAACCAGGCAAATCGTGATTCCTACAAGGAGGAACCCTTACCGTTAACATGGTTAATGAAAAAACGATGATGATCGGACATGTTGATGGATAGCAAGCCCTTATAAACAGAGACAGTAGTGTTAGTGGTGTAGGCGGCAATAACTTACGCACTTATCGTGCTTACAAACACATAATTTTGCCAATTAAACTTGATCAGCGTTTGCGAAGTTTCGATTTGGCGTCGCACCAATAAGGTTAGAAATGGTCGCCGTCTTTGTAAACAGGAATTCGCTTGACCAGACTGCGCATGCTGATCAGGGCCTCCGTTGTTTGCAAAAGCTAAGTGGTACATTTCGCATGTTTGTGATCAGTGTATGTGTATTGTCTGTGCATCGTTGTCTGCTCCGGACATTGACAAACATGATAAACCCTGATTAGATGCACCCCCTGATCCAGGGCTACACTGGTTGCAAATGTTATCTGCTACCTTCTTCCATGAACGGACCGATGTTAGACAGGAACCCAGCTGTGATCAGATGAGGTCTACCGTGGCAATGATATATCAGTAACAGCCTAGCCAAGTATACTGTATGCGCATTTGTAGATACGCATAATTGCATTGTGACATAAGCGTATGTGTTATTGTATCTGTGGATCCGATGGATGTGGTACACATATGATCTGTTTTATCATGTTTTATTAGCTCTGTGAATGCACTGATTTTAATAGATTTAGTCATGAGGAATACACATGAGAATCGCCTCCATGTGGTTATCTGGTTCACTGGATTCATTAGAATCTTCTCATGAGAATTAGAATACATGTGGTACCATTGTAATTCAATTTACTAGTGATAGTATAATTATTCGCTAGGTATGATTGACGATCCGTTGATTGATTATGTAAACGTTTTGGTATCATATCCCGGTAGATTATCGTCATATTTTGTATTAGCTGCACATGTTGCACTATATCGCTACACCACGGTCAACGGTAAACAATTGCGTAATTGCATTTGCATTTCGCGCACTAAAATATCGGTAAACCCTGCAGGACGTTGACGTTCATACATCGCTATATTGTTATTGAGAGATAAATCTACAATATGACACAAAACTTTTACCATCAACTTGCCTAATAAAGTGTCATTCTCCATGAAGTAGAAAGGAAACAAACGCACGTTTGGAAAGACTACTACGTCATAATGTAATGCAGTGTAATGAAATGTAATTACGGTTATGTACTCAGAACTAATATTGTATGTGTGTAAATAGATAGAGAATATTAGTATAGTGTCATGAACGTGAATAAATATCTGTCGAGGCTGAGAAATCAGGATGGGCGAGGCTTGCCGAGCACATCCTGATTTCGAGCCGAGTCAGATATTTATTCACGTTCATGACACTATAATAATATTCTATTTATCCCGTTAACCACATCAAAGTTGCATCTCTAAAACTGCATTTGTGGTCTCATAAGTTTGTCTTCTGAAGCGACAAGATTATCGTGTTACGTCATTCACATAATGACGTAACGTCATACATAATGACGTATCTACTAGACGTGAACGAGAAAAAATACACGTACCTGCTTTCACGTCTAGTAGCGACATAGTTGACGGGATAAAGTTTAGTATATGTACGTCTATTTATCATGGACTGGTTGTTGGTTCAGTCTCTCATTTCACTCGATCAACAGTTAGGTGAACTACTGCGCGAACATGTTTGGTTCATGAGAATCGTCTCCACATGTTCGAGGCCGTTGTATTTATCCGTGAAAGGAAGAGTCCCGAATATTGTGAACTGCAATAATTCACCAGTGGTTTGTTGGATCCATGCACGGTGCAACAGTGTGTAAATGTTTTATAAATAGAAACGTACTGTATGCTTCAGAAATAATATATTTGTTGATACAAACAATTACACAACCGCAGTTCGTGTCCCGTGGTGATGCTTTCCACTACTTGCGTGACGCCAACATCCCTTAACATTGTCCGTGAAACTGCTTAAAATTTAAAGTAACATTGTTACAATATAGAAACGCAAATAGTTGATACATTTTACGACTATTTAAATAATGTGTGCATACAAAAACAATTGTTATCCTTTTAGGGCCTCATTTTCGTAATGTTAAACTGGAAATCGAGACAGCCCAATTGTTTAATCGGCATACTTGGAAAATAGAAGTATGCAATGTGTCATACAATCATAATAAACAACGCATATCTTCCGCTTTGTTGTCGACTTCATCTACCTGGCTAAGATCTCCAAAGTAGCATATATTATATTCCCACCCTTGACACCAAAGGTTTGTCGTTTTCAGGGAACCACATCACCGTAGTTAATAGGCATTTATACATCATTTCATATTTTACTACTGCGACGACATGATGTGAATGTATTTCTGACAAAATATGACTAATAATCAGCAATTACAGGCACGTACGTGACAAAAATAAATAAAATTGACGTCAATGACATATACGCTGGATTATAAAGGAGGAACCCTTACCGTTAACATGGTTAATGAAAAAACGATGATGATCGGACATGTTGATGGATAGCAAGCCCTTATAAACAGAGACAGTAGTGTTAGTGGTGTAGGCGGCAATAACTTACGCACTTATCGTGCTTACAAACACATAATTTTGCCAATTAAACTTGATCAGCGTTTGCGAAGTTTCGATTTGGCGTCGCACCAATAAGGTTAGAAATGGTCGCCGTCTTTGTAAACAGGAATTCGCTTGACCAGACTGCGCATGCTGATCAGGGCCTCCGTTGTTTGCAAAAGCTAAGTGGTACATTTCGCATGTTTGTGATCAGTGTATGTGTATTGTCTGTGCATCGTTGTCTGCTCCGGGACATTGACAAACATGATAAACCCTGATTAGATGCACCCCCTGATCCAGGGCTACACTGGTTGCAAATGTTATCTGCTACCTTCTTCCATGAACGGACCGATGTTAGACAGGAACCCAGCTGTGATCAGATGAGGTCTACCGTGGCAATGATATATCAGTAACAGCCTAGCCAAGTATACTGTATGCGCATTTGTAGATACGCATAATTGCATTGTGACATAAGCGTATGTTATTGTATCTGTGGATCCGATGGATGTGGTACACATATGATCTGTTTTATCATGTTTTATTAGCTCTGTGAATGCACTGATTTTAATAGATTTAGTCATGGAGGAATACACATGAGAATCGCCTCCATGTGGTTATCTGGTTCACTGGATTCATTAGAATCTTCTCATGAGAATTAGAATACATGTGGTACCATTGTAATTCAATTTACTAGTGATAGTATAATTATTCGCTAGGTATGATTGACGATCCGTTGATTGATTATGTAAACGTTTTGGTATCATATCCCGGTAGATTATCGTCATATTTTGTATTAGCTGCACATGTTGCACTATATCGCTACACCACGGTCAACGGTAAACAATTGCGTAATTGCATTTGCATTTCGCGCACTAAAATATCGGTAAACCCTGCAGGACGTTGACGTTCATACATCGCTATATTGTTATTGAGAGATAAATCTACATATGACACAAAACTTTTACCATCAACTTGCCTAATAAAGTGTCATTCTCCATGAAGTAGTAAGGAACAAACGCACGTTTGGAAAGACTACTACGTCATAATGTAATGCAGTGTAATGAAATGTAATTACGGTTATGTACTCAGAACTAATATTGTATGTGTGTAAATAGATAGAGAATATTAGTATAGTGTCATGAACGTGAATAAATATCTGTCGAGGCTGAGAAATCAGGATGGGCGAGGCTTGCCGAGCACATCCTGATTTCGAGCCGAGTCAGATATTTATTCACGTTCATGACACTATAATAATATTCTATTTATCCCGTTAACCACATCAAAGTTGCATCTCTAAAACTGCATTTGTGGTCTCATAAGTTTGTCTTCTGAAGCGACAAGATTATCGTGTTACGTCATTCACATAATGACGTAACGTCATACATAATGACGTATCTACTAGACGTGAACGAGAAAAAATACACGTACCTGCTTTCACGTCTAGTAGCGACATAGTTGACGGGATAAAGTTTAGTATATGTACGTCTATTTATCAGGACTGGTTGTTGGTTCAGTCTCTCATTTCACTCGATCAACAGTTAGGTGAACTACTGCGCGAACATGTTTGGTTCATGAGAATCGTCTCCACATGTTCGAGGCCGTTGTATTTATCCGTGAAAGGAAGAGTCCCGAATATTGTGAACTGCAATAATTCACCAGTGGTTTGTTGGATCCATGCACGGTGCAACAGTGTGTAAATGTTTTATAAATAGAAACGTACTGTATGCTTCAGAAATAATATATTTGTTGATACAAACAATTACACAACCGCAGTTCGTGTCCCGTGGTGATGCTTTCCACTACTTGCGTGACGCCAACATCCCTTAACATTGTCCGTGAAACTGCTTAAAATTTAAAGTAACATTGTTACAATATAGAAACGCAAATAGTTGATACATTTTACGACTATTTAAATAATGTGTGCATACAAAAACAATTGTTATCCTTTTAGGGCCTCATTTTCGTAATGTTAAACTGGAAATCGAGACAGCCCAATTGTTTAATCGGCATACTTGGAAAATAGAAGTATGCAATGTGTCATACAATCATAATAAACAACGCATATCTTCCGCTTTGTTGTCGACTTCATCTACCTGGCTAAGATCTCCAAAGTAGCATATATTATATTCCCACCCTTGACACCAAAGGTTTGTCGTTTTCAGGGAACCACATCACCGTAGTTAATAGGCATTTATACATCATTTCATATTTTACTACTGCGACGACATGATGTGAATGTATTTCTGACAAAATATGACTAATAATCAGCAATTACAGGCACGTACGTGACAAAAATAAATAAAATTGACGTCAATGACATATACGCTGGATTATAAAGGAGGAACCCTTACCGTTACATGGTTAATGAAAAAAACGATGATGATCGGACATGTTGATGGATAGCAAGCCCTTATAAACAGAGACAGTAGTGTTGTGGTGTAGGCGGCAATAACTTACGCACTTATCGTGCTTACAAACACATAATTTTGCCAATTAAACTTGATCAGCGTTTGCGAAGTTTCGATTTGGCGTCGCACCAATAAGGTTAGAAATGGTCGCCGTCTTTGTAAACAGGAATTCGCTTGACCAGACTGCGCATGCTGATCAGGGCCTCCGTTGTTTGCAAAAGCTAAGTGGTACATTTCGCATGTTTGTGATCAGTGTATGTGTATTGTCTGTGCATCGTTGTCTGCTCCGGGACATTGACAAACATGATAAACCCTGATTAGATGCACCCCCTGATCCAGGGCTACACTGGTTGCAAATGTTATCTGCTACCTTCTTCCATGAACGGACCGATGTTAGACAGGAACCCAGCTGTGATCAGATGAGGTCTACCGTGGCAATGATATATCAGTAACAGCCTAGCCAAGTATACTGTATGCGCATTTGTAGATACGCATAATTGCATTGTGACATAAGCGTATGTTTATTGTATCTGTGGATCCGATGGATGTGGTACACATATGATCTGTTTTATCATGTTTTATTAGCTCTGTGAATGCACTGATTTTAATAGATTTAGTCATGGAGGAATACACATGAGAATCGCCTCCATGTGGTTATCTGGTTCACTGGATTCATTAGAATCTTCTCATGAGAATTAGAATACATGTGGTACCATTGTAATTCAATTTACTAGTGATAGTATAATTATTCGCTAGGTATGATTGACGATCCGTTGATTGATTATGTAAACGTTTTGGTATCATATCCCGGTAGATTATCGTCATATTTTGTATTAGCTGCACATGTTGCACTATATCGCTACACACGGTCAACGGTAAACAATTGCGTAATTGCATTTGCATTTCGCGCACTAAAATATCGGTAAACCCTGCAGGACGTTGACGTTCATACATCGCTATATTGTTATTGAGAGATAAATCTACAATATGACACAAAACTTTTACCATCAACTTGCCTAATAAAGTGTCATTCTCCATGAAGTAGAAAGGAAACAAACGCACGTTTGGAAAGACTACTACGTCATAATGTAATGCAGTGTAATGAAATGTAATTACGGTTATGTACTCAGAACTAATATTGTATGTGTGTAAATAGATAGAGAATATTAGTATAGTGTCATGAACGTGAATAAATATCTGTCGAGGCTGAGAAATCAGGATGGGCGAGGCTTGCCGAGCACATCCTGATTTCGAGCCGAGTCAGATATTTATTCACGTTCATGACACTATAATAATATTCTATTTATCCCGTTAACCACATCAAAGTTGCATCTCTAAAACTGCATTTGTGGTCTCATAAGTTTGTCTTCTGAAGCGACAAGATTATCGTGTTACGTCATTCACATAATGACGTAACGTCATACATAATGACGTATCTACTAGACGTGAACGAGAAAAAAATACACGTACCTGCTTTCACGTCTAGTAGCGACATAGTTGACGGGATAAAGTTTAGTATATGTACGTCTATTTATCATGGACTGGTTGTTGGTTCAGTCTCTCATTTCACTCGATCAACAGTTAGGTGAACTACTGCGCGAACATGTTTGGTTCATGAGAATCGTTCTCCACATGTTCGAGGCCGTTGTATTATCCGTGAAAGGAAGAGTCCCGAATATTGTGAACTGCAATAATTCACCAGTGGTTTGTTGGATCCATGCACGGTGCAACAGTGTGTAAATGTTTTATAAATAGAAACGTACTGTATGCTTCAGAAATAATATATTTGTTGATACAAACAATTACACAACCGCAGTTCGTGTCCCGTGGTGATGCTTTCCACTACTTGCGTGACGCCAACATCCCTTAACATTGTCCGTGAAACTGCTTAAAATTTAAAGTAACATTGTTACAATATAGAAACGCAAATAGTTGATACATTTTACGACTATTTAAATAATGTGTGCATACAAAAACAATTGTTATCCTTTTAGGGCCTCATTTTCGTAATGTTAAACTGGAAATCGAGACAGCCCAATTGTTTAATCGGCATACTTGGAAAATAGAAGTATGCAATGTGTCATACAATCATAATAAACAACGCATATCTTCCGCTTTGTTGTCGACTTCATCTACCTGGCTAAGATCTCCAAAGTAGCATATATTATATTCCCACCCTTGACACCAAAGGTTTGTCGTTTTCAGGGAACCACATCACCGTAGTTAATAGGCATTTATACATCATTTCATATTTTACTACTGCGACGACATGATGTGAATGTATTTCTGACAAAATATGACTAATAATCAGCAATTACAGGCACGTACGTGACAAAAATAAATAAAATTGACGTCAATGACATATACGCTGGATTATTTCATAATTTGAACATATTGTTATATCCACATACCACAAAAAAATGCGTTTATTGTTCGTTTGAATCAGCTTTATTTTTCTGCAACGTGGAATACAAAAATGACGTTTTATTTAGGTGTGTACGTTAACAGTGACGTCAATGGCTTTTTGCAAGAGCCTTTTTTTTTGGAAAGAGAGTTTGGAGTTGACAAATGAATGTACTTGATATAAGCAAAAATCCAGCTGTATATATTCCAGGATCGGTCGATTTCGTTTTTTGCTCAATAGGGTGTTCGTGGGTTCCGTACTAGTCTGAACACGTATGTGAGCAGTGTTAAACAACAGTAGTCATATAGCAATATATGACGGAAGAAAGACGTGGTTTAACCCTCACACTGCTGAATTAAATATTGTCGTCTGCTGTTTATGTTCTCTCTTCCAGTTTTCATCAAAACATGATTTGACAGCATTTAAGAATCATTTCCAATGGAAATCATTCTGAAGTGCTGTCAAACCATGTTTTTATTGAGAAAGAAGGCAGACGACAATGTTCGTGCTTAGCATTCTAAGGGTTAACATTGTGTTGACATTTGTATATAAAGGAGAGAAACAACAGATCACACACACCATGCCCGCTATCGAAGTGACAATACAGTGGAGGTGGCCAGGGTATCCGGTTTAGAGAGCTTCCATTGTAATTAAGCACTCCATGAACCGTATGTGTCACTTTCAATCATGAACAGAGACGCTTCCGGTTTAGAGAGGCGCTAGACTAGTCTACTGTACTAGACTGGGAAGTATTTCTCCGTGATAATGGCATTCGGTTGAAATCAACTGTATGGGATCAATAAGTCGATGTTCAATATTACCAATTATATGCCATAATTTACGCATTAAATAACTTGAATATGACAACAGTATCCTACGGAAGCTTAACGGTACATGCCCACTCAGTACACACAAAATGTTACTTATAACAGACATCAGCTGAGACATTTTCTGGTAAAATAAACATTCATTCACCATTACCCCACGTACTGATTTGAATTATTATACATTTTATATCAGACATAAATTTCCACACAGATATCGGGGGCGATAATCGTGTTTCCTTAAAATGTTAACGGACATTACTATTTATTCTCTGTATTTATGTTTTGATGTGCAATGTTCATACTTTATATTCTGTCGAACATATTATTTTTTCAGGAGACGCATTTAATTAGTATAAATAATTAAAAAATATCATGCCTCATTTGCATATGAAAATAGCCTGATACCACCACGCAAACTATCGGTGAAATAAACATTACTAAATGATTATATCTGTATAGTGGGCACTCGTAATCTTTACAACTGGTGGAATAGTGACACAATTATACACTTATTTAATTCCTCCTATAAAGAACATTTCGTGCCTACTGAGTGGGCATGTACCTTTAATATTAAGAGGGACATGTGCAATTCGCAATTATTTTTCCATCTCGTTTCCATGAGTTAGCTAGCTCGACGACATGTCATCTCGTTACCACGAGTTAGCTATCTCGCTGACTTACCATCTCGTAAGCACAAAATAGGATATCGTTCCACGAGATAGGATCTCGTTTCCACTATTTATCTATCTCGTTTCGACGAAATATCATCTTGTTCCTGCGAGATAGGATCTCGTTACCACGAGTTAAGGATCTCGTTCCCGCGACATAGCATCACGTTCGAACGACATCATTAGCCAATATAAGAGCAGATATTCCTCCACCATCTTGAATGACAATGGTATTACATTTTGATTGGCTGGCTATGTCGTGGGAACGATATGTTATCTCGAGCGAACGAGATACTATGTCGTGGGAACGAGATGTTATCAACTATATGTTATCTCGAGGGAACCAGATGCTATATGTCGTGGGAATGAGATGTTATGTCGTGGCAACGATATGTTATCTCGAGGGATGCTATGTCGTGGGAACGAGATGCTATGTCGTGGCAATGATATGTTATCTCGAGGGAACGATATGATATGTCGTGGCAACGAGAGAGTGAACGCGAGTGAACGAGATGCTGTGTAGTGGGTACCCAGATCAGACTGCCATACTTTATAATTTATCGAAAATATTATTTATTCAGGTGATGCACTTAACTAGTATAAATAATTAAAAAATAGTATGCCTCATTTTGCATATGAAAATAGCCTGATACAACCGCGCGTCACTATCAGTAAAATAAACGTTCCTAAATGATTATATCTGTATAGCGGGCACTCGTAATCTTTAGAACTGGTGGAATAGTGACACAATTATACACTTATTTAATTCCTATAAAAAACATGTTTTGACTACTGAGTGGGCATGTACCTTTAACATTATCGTGTACCATTATATTCCTAGGGAATTGTGAATATGACATGTATGTTAACGGACATTACTATTTATTCTCTGTATTTACGTTTTTTTCAGATGACGCATTTAAGTAGTATAAATAATTAAAAAATATCATGCCTCATTTGCATATCAAAATAACCTGATACCACCGCGCGTCACTATCAGTAAAATAAATATTACTAAATGATTATATTTGTATAGCGGGCACTCGTAATTTATAGAATTGGTGGAATAGTGACACAATTATACACTTATTTAATTCCTATAAAGAACAGTTTATGCCTACTGAGTGGGCATGTACCTTTCAATATAGCGCTGGGATCCCAATACTTGTAAAATGATCCACCGTTTATACAAGTATTGACAAACTTTACAAGGCATACATTTCTTTTCACCGTCATCTCTTACAATGCTCAACTTAACTTAAAAACGTGTTGTTTGCTGTTAATTTTAATTTCCATTTTACTCTACCATAGGAAAAAATTATAATGTGCTGTCAAACAATGTTTTTATTTAAAAGGATGACATAATATAATTACAGTTCCCTCATTCCATAGGTTAATATAAAGTCCCCGGATCTTAGATACCAGTATGTGCCACACGTAGTCATAAACACGTGTGTTTTTGAAGATTTGTATCGTTTGTCTGAACCACGCATTGTACCTCAAAATCACGGTTTTCTAAACTTAAAGCCGTGTTTCAGGTATGAAATGCATACAATTATGGTAGGTATACTAGCCTTGCATTTTAGGCAAGTATCCCAAATTGCTGACTATTATGTTCTATATGGAATTGTTTACATTCTATTTCATATGTCTTATTCTATCCCTTTACATCTCTTTACATGCTATTTCAATGCTAGTGGGAAATTAGAAACAAAATTGCTACCCCGCTCCATACCTCTCGCGAGGGTAGCAATTTAATCCCATCCCTTTAATCATGTTAATGTTACACACGGAAGAGTGATTTGTGCAACCGGTTATCCGGCGTGTTTGATAAGTTGCCGATATTAAACTGTCAATGTTATAATTATTAATAAAGAACATACACATTCAGAAATATTTGTGATTTTACCGTGTGAATGTGTTTATCTGACATTTACATGAATATCTTGTAAATTTGAAAGCTTCATTTCGTTATGTTGAATGTTGAACAACAACAAGAGAAAAGATGGCTTCCATGGGAAAATGATTTCCCTGTTCTATTAAATTTGGCAATTTACTAGTTCTACATCAAAGATTATTTGTTTAAAGGTATAACATATACAGTTTACTAAATGTTGACCTACATGCAACATGTTTGTGTATGCACTTCGGTTGCTCACATTTTTTGAATGGGTCAAATTGTAGCCGTAGATAACATATCGGAGGCGAATTATTGAAGCTAGTGGGAAATGAACTCTGAACATCATGGGTGAACAACTTGGGGACATAAACAGATTATGGTTGGAGGTAACACGAGAAATATGTCCATGGGGCACGCATGCCCGCACTGACAGCCATTTCGTTACTTACGCCTAACGAATGTGTGTTTGTTTGTTAGTGTTTAACAGCCTATCAACATATAAGGTCATTGGCCGGGTCTGTACAAATGGGGGTGGGGGGGGGGATATCCCAAAAATCAGAACTGAATATTTACAATAAAAAGATATATATATGTAGCCCTGAAATCAGAATAATCCTGAGCTGACGCCAGGTCCTCGCCACACTAGATTCACTTGGCACCCTCCCAAAAGCAGTAGGATCAGTAATAATCTCACTACTTTTATAATGGGCAATAACCCAATTCAACTCCCAGGTAACAAAAGAGCCAACGATAAAAACGTACCAGATGGTCAAACCAGACAAATCATGATTCCTATGAGGAGGAACCCGTACCGTTAATTTACGCCGTCGCGTTCGCCCGACTAACCACCCACGCGTAACGACTTCGTGAAAAATCCATCTCTGTGAAGAAGCAACTGTGTACGGACGGACGATGGATGAAAAGCGGTAACAATAGCTCACTTTAGCCTTTGGCTCAGGTGAGCCAAAAAGGTCAATATCATGTTAATGGTATGAGTTTGTTCCAAATGCTCACGTGTATGAAGTGTTCACGTACTAATATTGAAACAATCCGGATATATTACAGTAATATGATGATAATGAAACGTGTACAGACTTATTGACAGTGCATTCCTATATAGCTGTCACGAGTGTGTTTACGAGCAGTGTAGATTCAGTGTAGTTCCAGATGATCTGGTTCGTGATGAGCCATCTCATCAGGATATGCACGTTTTGCAAGTAATTTTCATATGTTTAGGGGGAAAAGAACACCCCATTTCATAAATGGACTAGTCTTAAAATCATGTTGTGACGAGTGGATTGGTCGGAAAGTTACCATATCAAGATTATTTAGGGATGAATTGTGAGTAAACGGTCGCCTCTCTACAACAACCCCCTCTCTGTAGCAACCATAAATAACTGGAATGGACATATGTTTATTTAAGGATAAGTCCAACCGTCACAAAAGACTGATCCATTTATAAGAACGGGGTGATTTTTCTTCATACACAATATGAATACTTGAAAAGACAGCTCGTTACGAACCAGCTCATCTGGACCTGCACTGATTGCAAACACTGATAAAGAGGCATATGTAGTGTTGAAAAGGTTAATCGTCTTACACCATCTCTCACAACGGCCACCTCTCTACAACAGCCCCATCTCTCTAGCGGCCATTATGTTATACCCCAACCGATAATTGCCTATATATTAACGTCCTTAAGAGATCCATATCTCACAACGGTCACTTTTCTACAACAATCCCCAAACGGATAATCTCCTCATGGTATACATCTCTCTACAACGGTGATCTCTCTAAAAAAAACCTGTTTGTAACGGCCACTATTTTAAACCCCAAAAAATAGCATTCTTACCAAGTCTTCACCGATTTCTAAAACGTAACGTTTATTTTCATCCTCGTCGCTCGCGTCCGCGCAGTCTGATCTGATGTATGGTAAGGGGCTACCCTGCTCGCCATTATGACCTACGCTGTTCGCCACTCATATTCGCTAATAACGTATAATATTGTGCGGACGCACGGACGGACAGACACCATCTTAAAACGTACGCTGATCACACGGACGAACGCTGTTACAACGAGGTAATTATATGATAGGCCTACATGCATATACTACAACCACCATATACTCATTAAGTACATGTAAAGGCTGATTACTGTGGTGTGAGAAAAAGCTTTGACCGAGAGGTCCAGCGCGCGAACAGGTGCTATTGGTATTGAATACAGACATATATATTAGACGAATTACACGATAACTACCAGACGGATTTATTGACATCGTTTGGTGAAATTGGAGTCAAAACTTGTAATAAGAAGTGCATACCAATGGATTTTATTAGTGATAACGACGGCACTTCAAATAAAGTGTGCGACATCCTGTCTAAACATGCTAAATGGAAAACGGATTTCCGTACATTGTTAAACTCAAGTTCAGACCAGGATGATATATGTTTGCCACGTGAACAAATTGTAACAGATGACGTTTTAGACATTTCAATTTCAGATGTTAAAAATGCTATAGATAATGCCAAGAGAGGAAAGGCATGTCGCTTTGATAGTATTCCAATAGAATGATGTGTTAAATAATTGTACACCTGTATCCTTTCTACACGTACTCTTCAATATCTGCTTTGACACTGGCACAATTCCATCTGCATGGGGTAAAATTAGTATATGCCCAATACCAATGTCTAGTACTGTGGACCCAAGAGACCCCATTTCTTATATAGAACGCTTTCCCAAATAAAAAGGGATTTTCCCAAAAATTTCCCTTTTATAAAACATAAATCAGTGTTCTGGATACAACCGATTTCCATTATTGGTACTTTTTTAGTAGCAATGTATGAAATTTCATACATCTTTAAAGACCATATATTCAAATCAGACCCAACAATGTACATGGTACCATTATCTGAATATATACACAGCAAATCGTGCCAATTTTGTATTTATTTAATAAATAATACAAATAATAAAATACAAAGCATTTGCGAACGTATGAAATTTCATACAATCAAATTCAGACTAAGAGACAATTGTATGAAATTGTATACGATCGAAAAAATCATAATAGATTCCAAACTTTAAATCTCAAATAACAAGTATTTGCGAACGTATGAAATTTTATACAATCACATTCAGTGAAAATGACAGTATTTGCATTGATGATTGTATGAAAATACATACGATCGAAAAAATCATAACAGATTCCAAACTTTACTTCTCAAATAATAAGTATTTGCGAACGTATGAAATTTCATAAAATCAAACACAGTCAAAAAAAAAAAAGGTGACAATTGTATAAAATTACATACGATCGAAAAAAAATGATAATGGATTCCAAACTTTAAGTCTCAAATAGCAAGCACTTACGAACGTATGAAATTCATACAATCAAATTCAGTCAAAGTGACAATTACATGAAATTACATACGATCGAAAAAATCACAATAGATTCCAAACTTTAAATCTCAAATAACACGTATTTGCGAACGTATGAAATTTCATACATTCAAGCAGTCCACGTCACAGTACGAACGAAATAAATAATACTGGATTCTAAAACTTTGAGTTTCAGTTAACAAGCATTTACGAACGTATGAAATTTCATGCAATCAAACACAGTCAATGTGACAGTGTTTCCATTGATGATTGTATGAAATTACTTACGATCGAAAAATTCATAACGGATTCCAAACTTTAAGTCTCAAATAACAAGTATTTGCGAACGTATGCAATTTCATACAATCAAATGTATTAGTTTTTCCATTCATGATTGTATGAAATTACATACGTCGATCAAAATAAATAAAATTGCACTCTGGTACTTCAGGTAAGTGTTAATAAACTATTTACAAACGCACGTATTGCTGAACATATGAAATTAACAAATATTACTGCAAACAGCAGTTTTCCAGTTGTTTATATAAACTTGGTGCATTGTCGGAATACTAAGTACATGTAAATCTAATGGATCAACACATATGCCGATTTGTTAAACTAAAAGTGTGATATTTCATAAAATCAACACACACAATGAACAAATTTACATACAGCAGGTAACTATAGATAACTATCAATCGTATGAAATGTCATACAAACAAACATAGCACCGAAGTGTTTCCAAGGATGAGCAGATGAAGTAGATAGTATATACGATTTAATACAACCAGTACATTGAGTAAACAAAGCAACTTTTCAAACATAAGAAATTATGTACAATCAACCAACAAAATGAACCGAAGTATAAACATATATGAACAGTTAATGAAATGTTGGCATTCTTATTTCCGATAATATTTACCCGATTGTACATTTGAAAAGAAACACAGCAGACAATATTATTTTATGTTAAGTGTATACACTTTGATATGTTTCTAAACACATTTGTACTTGAATAAAACAAGTGTATCAGTATATCGGTATCACTAAGTTAATGCCCTTGCTGGTAGCCTTGATAATACCAGATGGCCATGGCCACGGCCCGCATGTCAAGCACACAAAGTCATTTTGTCAATGGTGGTGTCAGTGTATTTATTTGAAGTTTGAAGTAAATTTGAGTAAGGGATGTGGAAATATAAAGTACAGTTGAGCACCAGTATCACGAATATCAGTATCTCGATAATATCCCCTATCTCGATGATTCACTAAAGTCCCGAATTATATCCTTATTTGTTTAATATAAATTACCTCGGCTATCTCGACCGTTCCCTATCTCGTATATGTTCTATATCTCGATTGTTCATTCTGTCCCCTCCATATGAAAATACGTTAAAAATCTCTTCGCTATCTCAATCACATATTAAGCATTTGGATAAATCGCCTAAGAGCATGGCTGACAAGACCGATTTGGTTGAAACTAATTTTCAAAACATATTATCAAACAAAAGAAAATAAATTCACATACCTCAGATTGTTTTCTTAATTGGTCCATCTGGATATAGTTAGGTGTTTGCCAATTTATCACCTTGTAATGTAATTTGGAGACTTGGCCATGTTGACTTCCAATGTTGAGTAGCTAACTACTTTTGGTCATTAGTTAATTGGTGATTGTTTACTTATGGTGCAATGGGTACATGTATCACGATTTCATATTTCTCGCGAAAATATTTGACCATGTCACGTCATCGCTATCTCGAACCTAGTCCTATCTAGAATATATGGATGATCTCCCTTTGACTTTTTAGATACTGGTGCTCGACTGTATGTAAAAACTGTTAATGTGAAAGTCATTTGACCTTGAAATTTGGCATGTGGGCCGCATGCGTGGGCTATATGATGAAAATATGGATCCGATAATGATTGTGTCAGCCATGTATGGCATTATTCATTTCATAGATACTTACTTCACTTTCCTAGACATAATAATAAATGTTAAGTTTGTGTTACAGAGGGACGGATAGACGGACGGACAGAAAGGCGAAAACTATATACCCCTCGACATATGTTGTATGCCGGGGTATATAAGCAGGCACAAAACTTTCCAGAAAACCAGACATATTGTACAATTTGGTTTAAAGGTACATGCCCACTCAATAGGCACAAAATGTTCTTTATAGGAATTAAATAAGTGAACATTTGTGTCACTATTCCACCAGGTCTAATATCTACGAGTGCCCGGAATACAGATATAATCATTTAGTAATATTTATTTTACTGATAGTGACGCGCGGTGGTGTCAGGCTATTTTCATATGCAAATGAGGCATGATATGTTTTAATTATTTATGCTAATTAAATGTGTCACCTGAAAAAATAATATTTTAGACACATTGTAAAGTATGATCATTGCACATCACAAAATAAATACAGAGAATAAATAGTAAAGTCCGTTAACATTTTAAGGAAACACGGTTATCGCCCCTGATATCAGTGTGGACATTTTCGTTTGATATAAAATGTATAATAATGCCAATCAATACGTGTGGTAATGGTGAATGAATGTTTACTTTGCCAGAAAATGTCTCCGACGAAATCTCTGATATAAAGAACAGTTTGTGCCTACTGAGTGGGAATGTACCTTTAATATGATTTATATAGAAGTGTGTTGTTTTCGCTTTTCTACATACTTTGTATGCCGGGGGGAGGGGGGTGGGTATTGTCCAGAATTATAGGAGTGTGCTGTCCAGGCTTTATATCGTTACATGTAGCTACGTTGTATCGTATGTTCTACTACACATTTTACATTCTTTGTCAAATGTCACAAGAGGTGAAACAGGCCGATGGCTTGAACACATTAAGATGGCCGAGTTGGCCATTCAATGCGCTGCATGAGATCAGTAACAAGGGAATGTTCACATATATCGATACATGTACATATATTTAATCACATTTAGACTTGTGGCTAGTAGGGCCTGGATGCTCGTCGGTTTCGTTGCAACACAATACAAAACCATCATAGGATTTCATGTGAGAAATGTTCAAGAAGTTCCGTGAATTTGAAATGAAACAAAGCAATAAGAAATTTACCATAATGCTAAGTTTACTGATTGCACCAAGTCCTGTTACTCTCTGACCTTGACCTTGTGACTCGGAGCTTCATGTAATTGCTATAGTATGTTAGCCAATCATCAGAGGAATGCATGTGTGAAATATCAAGAAGTTATACCCCGCGCCCCTATGTGAAAGCACCGAGTCTGTGAGCTTGACATTGGGGCTTAGGCCCGGTGGTTCATCAATTTGCTAGCCTACAGCATGATAGAAAGCACACACTATATAAACTGTACTGTATCGGACTGCTAGCTGATCAGTAAATACAAAAATAATGTACACTAGAGAAAACTAAATAATCCCATCTTAGCTACTTGAATTCACAGAATGAATACACCACTGATTGATTGGATATACATAGTACATCCACCATAAATAATAATAATCTTTTACATTAGGGAACACTTCTGTATCACGGAAGTACTGTACATACAGCACTGAATTTCAGCACTGTCAGGCATCTTTGGTACACCATATCACTTGGTCTCAGGTGTGAATCCCCGTAAGGAAATGTGACTACACTGCTCAACGGCTGGCATTCTCAAGGCCTCCAGAGGTGCGAGTGGCCAACCCTGAAAATAATTACAAATCACTTTAATTTTGAACAAGAACACTTAAAGTGAAAACAAGTGTGAAATAGCCAAGAGACTCATCTAAATGCTCTATGGACTGGCTAAACTAACAAATGTGGCCCTTTAGGCATGGGTGGTGACCTATAGAATGAAATGAGATGTGCTGAAAAAGCACATGCAGTTCCATGCCAAACAGACTTGTGGTTGCAATGACACCCGAAAAGATAATAATACATATTATCTAGGGCATTGATAAGAAAATATAAAGATGGTAAAACTAACAAATGTTTACCACAGCAACACAAAGTTCGATAAAATTGAATAATATGTGTTTTGTTAAAGGCCCTGTGTCTCGGATGTGGATGAAATGTGACCAAAACAGTTGGTAACTAGAGCAAGTGAGCAGAGACTCACGGATACCCCCGACCTCTGCCTGAACCGACAAAATTTTTTTTTTAACGCTTAACGCAAATCTTACAGATGGAATAACAAACGAACGAAATGACGAACAAAATGTATACACCTCGACATACTTCTTATGGTTTTCTAAATATATATGACCCTATGGGTCACATGAACAAAAGTGTTGAAGGTCACAATATATACGCCCGTTGAGGCATAGCCAGTTAGCAACACATCGTCTCTTCATGGTAGACATGTATGGCAAATCATTTCATCGGTTTTTAAAGTGTATAGCAGAAACAGAAGCGCATGCACATTCGTGACATTTGACCTCTAAGTGCTACCCTGAACTTGGACATAAAGATGTGGGTATTGAAATCGACACA
The DNA here is from genome assembly GCA_029237695.1 of Conchocele bisecta. Taxonomy (NCBI): domain Eukaryota; kingdom Metazoa; phylum Mollusca; class Bivalvia; order Lucinida; family Thyasiridae; genus Conchocele; species Conchocele bisecta. The sequence continues at coordinate 133,934,486 of CM055267.1, forward strand.
TCATCTCAAGGCAAAACATTTGAAAATCCATTCATCGGTTCAGATTTGTCTCCGAATTTAAAAATTGTGGTGCAAACATAGTTTATGAATCGTTACAGCTGACCAGATACTCACCGGTTACAAGAAATTTCATTTTACCGTCGTTCTTGTTACACTGCATACATGTCCACGCTGATGCTTTAGACACTTCTCGCCAATTCTCCTCATACGTCTGTAATGTCATTGTATAACATGGCAAATGATAAACTGTAGCCTGTGCCTTGCAGACTGAAACTGGAGAAATTGTGATAAGTTATGGCCAGTGAAGCTCCTGCCTGTAGCTGGATAATAATCTACGGTGCTTGTTAGATGCATTGATGGATTGACGAACAATACAGACCCTGATCAGGCTGTGCGGATGCACATGCTGATCTGGATCTACACTGATAAAAACAACCATATACCCATTTCTCCACTCGCAGTCAGGTTGGTGCTAGTAGTAGTAACAAGAGCTGTAGGAGAACAGCATAGCTCGACTACGAGGGTTGTCGATGTACACATAGCTTGACAAACAAGGTGGCCGCGGCCGGCATAAAAACTTTAACCAAGGTTGACTAAAAACCTTAACAAAGAGAAATTAAGTAAGTAATTCAAGGTTAAATGTAGGTCAATGTCAGATATAGGTCAGGGGTTATTGATGTACATCACTAGGAGATGAAGTTTTCCAAGTATGGTTGCTGTAGGCCCAGGAGTATTCCATATGCAAGCTTGACTAAAAACCTTAACCAAGGGGAAATAACTAAGTAAGTCAAGGGTAAGAGTAGGTCAAGGTCAAATATAGGCCAGGGATTAGTAATGTACATCACTATGAGATGAAGTTGTCCAAGTATGGTTGCTGTAGGCCCATGAGTATTCCATATACAAGCTTCACTATAAACCTTAACCAAGTTTCAGTACAAACCTTAACCAATGAGGAATTAACTAAGTAATTGAAGAGGAAATTTAGGTCAAGGTCAAATATAGATCAGGGGTTATTGATGTACATCCCTATGAGAAAAGGTTGTCCAAGTATGGTGTATGTATGCACAATAGTATTCCATGTACAAGCTTGACTAAAAACCCTAACCAAGGTTGACTAAAACCCTTAACCAAGGGGAATTAACTAAGTAATGCAAGGTTAAATGTAGGTCAAGGTCAAATATATGTCAGGGGTTGTTGATGTACATCACTAGGAGATGAAGTTGTCCAAGTATGGTGGGTGTAGGGCAAGGAGTATTCCATATACAAGCTTGACTAAAACCCTTATTTACCAAGGCGTGACGCCGACGCCGACGCCGACGCCGACGCCGGGGTGACTACATACGCTCTCACTATTTTTTTGAATAGTCGAGCTAAAAATGAAATGATAACACAAAATGGACAATAATATTGTAGTTGTTAAAACATATTACCTTTTCAAATAATTCTGAATGTTTTAGTACCGGTAATCAAGATTTCCATTTCAGAAATATTGGTAGCCAAAGGGCTATTGTGGCTACCAGTATCGCCACCTTACTTATTGAATGAAAATATGAGTAATGATAAAAATTCACAAAGTTTATAGTCAATCCAACTTACGGTTTCAGAGATATTGGGTACCCAAACTTTAAACACAAATCTTAAGGATGGAGGAATGGAAATATGAAAACTATAGTTTGTATGCCGGGCGTATAATAACGTTATAGTGTTATGCTTCAACCTCAAGTATGCTATATGTGCACACATTTTCGTGAAATAACTTCTGTATTCTATGCCCGATCATTATGATAATTTTTGCAGAATCAGTATTTGTAACATTGGTAATTACCATGATTACTAGCTTAGATATTTGATAATCTCAGCTAGATGTATTTTTCTATTTTCGATCGTATGTAATTTCATACAATTGTCACTTTGACTGAATTTGATTGTATGAAATTTCATACGTTCCCAAGTACTTGTTATTTGAAATTGAAAGTTTGAAATACATTATGATTTTTCGATCGTATGTAATTTTATATAATTGTCACTTTGACTGATGATGTTTCGCTAAAGTCCCGAATTATATCCTTATTTGTTTAATGTAAATTTCCTCGGCTATCTCGAACATGCCTTATCTCGAACATGTTCTCTATCTCGACTGTTCATTCTGTCCCCTTGGTATAAAAATATGTTAAAAATCACTTCGCTATCTCGATCACATAAACGCTTGGGTAAATCACCTAAGCGCCTGGCTGCCAAGATCAATTTGGTTGACACTAATTTTCAAAACCTATTATCAAACGAAACGAAATAAATTCACACCTGCCTTGGGTTGTTTGCTTAATTGGTCCACCTCAATTTGTTTGAGTGTTTGACACGATTCATTAAGCATATCACGCTGGTCATTTAAGCCAGTGATTAAAATTCGTCAGTAAATTAATTAATAATGTTTTTCTTGAATTAAATTCGGCGTGTATTAATTATTCAATCTGATGGTGATTAATGTCATAATCAATTATTTTGTATAAAATTAACATGGAAAATTAAGTCCGTCACATTCATTATGAATTCATAACACGATAACGCTTCTTTGGATAATGTCGAGCAACTTGGCAAAGGACCAAGCAATGGGGGAATAACCAAGTCGGCATTATGATCCAAGTGGCAGAAACGAAAGTTGACAACATTATCAATCAAGACAAAGTATGAGGCGATTTTATAAGTAGAAAATGGGTCACGGTCAAAAGCGGACATCGCGAGACAGTTTGGAGTTCCCGCCAATACACTAGCGACGTGGCTCAAGAATAAAGAGTCCATCAAGTCTGGGTTTCTGACATTTGGGGCGAAGAGGAAAAAGATGAGAAATGGATATTTTAAAGACTTTGAATCCGCGATGTTGAAGTGGTTTACGTCGGTTAGGGACCAAAATATTCCATTGTCGGGGCCTATGGTTCAAGGAAAAGCAGCCGAATTCGCGATAAAACTGAGACACACGAATTTCAAGGCATCGACAGGGTGGTTGGACCGATTTAAAGACCGCCACGGGATATCTTTCAAGCGGGTTTGTGGGGAGGCGAAGTTGGTCAACATGGAAGCCGACTCTATATCCACTTGGCAACATAAACTGGAAACTATTCTACGACAATTCCGACCAGAAGACGTTTACAACGCCGATGAGACGGGACTGTTTTTCATGATGCTCCCAGACAAGACCCAGGAATTCAAGGGCAATGCGTGCCATGGCGAGAAGAGCAGCAAGGACAGACTCACAGTTCTGGTCTGCGCAAACATGTCGGGGACGGACAAGCTGTGCCATTACTAGTCATTAGGAAATCGGCGAAACCACGTTGCTTCAAGAACGTTAAGATGCTACCGACGGAGTACAAGGCGAACCCACGTGCCTGGATGCGGTCGGTGGAATGTGTTGTTTGGCTGCAGAAGCATGACAGAAATGTTACACGCCAGCACCGGAAAATCTCCATGGTTATAGACAACTATCCGTCCCACCCACACGTCGTCAAAGGATTGAAGTCTATTGAACTCATATTCCTGCCAACCAACACGACGAGCCACACCCAGCCGATGGACCAGGGAATCATCCAAAACTTCAAGGGCCACTACAAGGACAGTGCCGTTCTGAAATATCTACGGGCCATAGATGTATATACAATGTATATCAACGTTCTCGAAGCTCTGCGATTGATGAAGACAGCATAGGACAATGTCACACAGAAAACGGTCATCAACTGCTTTCGCCATGCGGGGTTCAAATCGCCCTCAGATCTAGATACACCAGTCACCACACCTACTCCAGCCGACGACGACGACGAGTATGATTCCGACGACGACACACCGCTGTCAGTGCTAGTACTGACTGATATGGGCTCCACGGTCGACATGAACACCTTCAGGACGCTTGACGAGGATCTTCCAACCAGCCAGCAGATCACGGACGACGACATTATCAGCGAGGTCTCCCGCCAAAATGACGAATCAACGATGGCAGCCGACGAGGACAGCGAAGACGACGCCTGCGAAGATACGACGCTACCACCCACTCTCAACTCGGCCATTGATGGAACGACAGAAGCTCTACGGTACAGCGAACTAAGATATATAGAATAGAATAATCGTTTATTGCCACATGACATTCTTAAAGCCCTGTCAAAGTCCACGGCATTCTTCACACAGCTGCATAGACGCCGGTGTACGAAGCAAGGGACGATCAATGACTTCTTCACGAGACCTGACTGCGACTGACGGTGTCAATTTCGTTTCGTTTAACACGTGTACTATTCTGTTTCTTGTATTATATGTTACTCATTATATAAACACAACTTTATTTCCTTGTTAGTGAGTGATATATTGTCTATTGAATACATGTATATAATGTATGTAATTTTCATAGTGTTGTTTGTCAATTAATTGGTATATAAAATAATAAAAGCAACACATGTTTTGTTTCATTATTCCTTTATTGTTTACTCGTGATGTGATGGGTAACATAATTTGATATTTGTTTGCGAAAATATTTCACCATGTCATTTCCTCGGTATCTCGAACCTAGTCCTATCTCGACTAAAATACGATCTCCCTTCGACTTCGAGATACTGGTGCTCGACTGTACTTATTATTTGAGACTTAAAGTTTGGAATCCGTTATGATTTTTTGATCGTATGTAATTTCATATAATCATCAATGGAAAAACTGTCACTTTGACTGAATTTGATTGTATAAAATGTCATACGTTCGGAAATACTTGTTAACTGAAACTCGAAGTTTTAGAATCCAGTATTATTTATTTCGTTTGTATGTAATTTCAGACGATCACAAATGGAAAAACTGTGACTTTGACTGTTTGATTGTATGAAATTTCATACATTCGCAAATACTTGTTATTTGAGACTTAAAGTTTGGAATATATTATGATTTTTTCGATCGTATGTAAATTCGTACAATTGTCACTTTGAATGTGTGATTGTATGAAATTGAATACGTTCGAAAATACTTGTTATTTAAGATTTAAAGTTTGGAATTAATTATGATTTTTTCGATCGTATGTAAATTCATACAATTGTTACTTTGACTGTTGGATTGTATGAAATTTCATACGTTCGTAAGTACTTGTTATTTGAGACTTAAAGTTTGGAATCTATTATGATTTTTTCGAGCATATGCAATTTTATACAATTGTCACTTTGACTGTGTTTGATTGCATGAAATTTCATACGTTCGCAAATACTTATTATTTGAGAAGTAAGTTTGAAATTGGGAGCATGGACTCCACATTGGTGTACGGTGTTGGACGTGGAGGTAAATCCGAAATCCGAATGTAAGCTTGGTATATCTGGACTCGTACTTACCAATCTGTCAAGGACAGGCGTAATGTGAGTTAGTGCACTAAGTCATAACAAACTTGACCCACTGATACAGCACTGTATGACACTTCTGTAATCAGAAACGGGTGATATCCAGACTTGTTTGGTAGCAACGCAGATTTCCCGAATACGGGTTACACTGAAGGGTTGTGATGGAGGCATTTGGGGTTAATGGGGCCATGATCGCATTTCTCTCTGTGTTTTGGCAGGTTTTACTGGGTCACGTACAGGAAATACTTTAGCGTTACTTAGAACAAAGTTCGTCCGTCGTACGAGGAGATAATCCGAATCCGAAAGCTGTAGCGAGTCTATTATCAAACGTATAAACAGGGGGACAACCGTGACCTTCACCCTCCCAGCAGTACAGACCCGTATAGTGGTATTGACAAACAGTGTAGATCCAAATGAGCCGGCTCATGACGAGCCGTCTCATCAGGATCTGCACTCTTTGCAAGTAATTTTCATATTTTGGAGAACAGCAACACCAAACAAGCCTGAAAATCCCTTTGTAAATATTTGATTCGTTGCACAATTTACATATCAAAATCCAGTCAAGCTACTCAGGGGTTATTTATTTATGTTATTTATTCCAGCATATAATATGACTGACATCACTGGATCAAAACACAGGGGTGCATTCGTTGCACGTAGTCAGCTTTATAGATAATGCGTTGCTCTACCGATACCCTGCAGCTATCGGTATAGATTTGCGGAATTAGGTTTCACTTTCGCGCACTGAAAATATGCTATAGTCCGCTGGACATTCATTCGTGCATCGCTATTCTTATTGACAGAAAAGGCAACAATATGATACAAACATATTATCACAAACTCACCTAATACAACATGTATTAGCAAATTTCCGCGGACACTTTCGATGACGGAGAAAGTAAACAACCGTATTAGGCAGGCCCTTTGCATTGAGGCATCCATTTATCGGAAACACATACAGCCGGTTCCCATTTAACCGGGGCCTAGGCTGTCTGTGCTCTATTCAGCTAGACCTTACGCGACAGGGCCTGTTTAGCCTGACCATATACACCCGCGCTCTGTTTAACCCGGCCCTATTCAGCCGGGGTCTATCCAGCCGGGCCCAATGCGGCCAGTGCCTATACAACTGGGCCCTATGCTGTCGGGTCATATTTAGCCAAATCTACACATCCTATTCCCTACATCTTAGTGACCCACATGTTCCAGGAGTGGCTCATATCAGACGCGCCATGGGATTTTGTACCTTCGAACTTCTGCGTAATTTCATGAAATACGTTTACAAAAATTACAATATTTTCCTTAAATGGCGTTAAAAGTTGACAAACTTTTCAGAGTACTTGCGGATTTATATTCCGCATGTACTCTGAACATGTTGTCAACTTTTGACTTAATTTAAGAAAAATATTGTAAATTTTGCAAACGTATTTAATGAAATGACGCAGGTGTCCGAAGGTACAAAATCAAATGGCGTGTCTCATATATAGATCACTGACATATAATGGACGCTTCCTGTCAGCTGACAAACCGGGAATTGTTACCAATCTGAATCATCTCCGCATACATGCTCATTGTTGCAATAGGCATGTATTTCTTTTATGCATGGTGGGTCTGTGCATTCTGATCGAATGACAAACAACGTGAACCCAGTCATGTCTGCAGTCTGGCCTGTGTCTACACTGGACGCAAAGGCGATACGCCGGTTTTGTCAATCGTCACCCAATTGTGTTGCTCTTCCGGTTGTTGTGCCGACTTTGGAAAAGCAAGGTGATCTCCATTGTATGAGGTGAAGTCATAAAGTGACCAGGTTATGATTCTTAGTATTCAATCAAATGCAAAGCGATCGTTGTTTACGCCCCTCGCAGTTAATGTTAGTTAATTCGTAGTTACGCCATCCGCATCCGCACAGTCTGATCAGGATCTACACTATTCGCCAGTTCATAAATGAAACTCCGGTCATGCTTCTAAAACACATTTAATCTGGTAAGTAGACGGAGCTGCCAGCAAATCCGTAGCCCGAGTGTTCTCGCTTTCAGGTAGAATATTCTGGTTAGCAAAGCCTCAGTAGCCGACTCCACCAAAATGGCTAAGTATACTTTTAGGGAGCAACTTTCATTTTATGCATACAGATGGTTTGACCCAACATTCACATTATATATGTTTTTATATTTCCACTTCCTGATTGTTTTAATTCAGACAGAAGCACGTTCCTAGTAACCTTGTTTGTACTATCGATATTTGAAGAGAGCTCGTGGGATGATGACGTCAGTGAGTGGGCATGAACGCTCTTGTACCCGCTGTTGTCCTTCCAAGTCCATCTACGTACATATATTTCGTGTGAATGATCCATTAATGACTCGCAGTTGTAGTGTCTTGTGACCTAATGTGTTGCCCATCCCAACCGGCATTGTCATTCATGGAACACGACACTTACATTGCCGAAGATCGACAGGTTACACAACCGCCTGCGTTCATTTTGCCAAGATTTCGACATTTTTCAACATTTCGGAACATCTATTGGCAATATCAACTAGTAATCAAGCAGTTTGACTGGCTGTACCTAGACTGTAGCGCAATCAAGCTGCTTACTTTCAAACACAATATTCAAGTATTTTGTATAAACGCATTTACAAATATTGGCAGGATTAGCGCAGTCGATGGTGTACTGATGCGCCAAATACGTATAGATATAGATATGTGATATTCACTCGGTGTATTTATCATAGATGCAAGTTTATATATATATTATTTAAAACAAACACGGAATGTAAATATTTTGTTCTGCAATTTTTCTCATCTCTCATCAAAAGTATGTTGTTACCACTCAGTTGAACCGTCTCGGCGAGACGGTTCAACACCCACGAGATTCGCCGGACCAATCGTATGATGCTTCCGGAGCCCCATGTACCGTGCAGTTCCTGTCGGCAAATATAATACGGTACATAGGATGTTTCATAATTGAAGGCGTCACCGGGAAAATGGGGCTCAGTCCTATTCTTCCAATAGCGCAGCTCAAGCACAATATTTATGTATTTTGAAATAAAAATAAATTAAAATATTGGCAGGATTAGCGCAGTCGATGGTGTACTAATGCGCCAAATACGCATAGATATAGATATGTGATATTCGCTCGATGCATTTATCATAGATGCAAGTTTATTTGCATTAAGCCAACTGGCCCATGAGCATGTACAACAATATTATACAGAAACATATACAATACAGTGTGCATATCGAAAATCTAATCTAATCATACATCATATATCTGACATCTGATATCTGATGTACAATGTTGACAATGACTTGTACATGTGTCTGGTGGACACATTTGACACTGAATGCCATGCGCCTGCAGATTTGTTTTGATCCTCTATATAAATGACGAATGTGAGCAGTGTCGTCACGCGGGACAGTGTTCGCCGTTTTCCAACGGTGGTTGTGACTACCTGAACGGGGCTTATGGCATTTACGACCAGTGTAAATCCGGATCAATCTGCAATGCACACCGGCGCAGTCTGATCAGGATATACAGTGGTCATTAAATAAATTCAGCAGTGTTCCCGCGTATTGGTTATTATCAGATTGCTACAGTGCGCTAGAACATCCACAGTCTGTAGGTCCAGCCACATGGAGAACAGTGCAGATCCTGATCAGACTGTGCGGATGCACAGGCTGATCTGGATATACACTGGTCTCAAACCCCTTTTCTCCAGTCACAGCTATATTTGTGTCTGGGCCTACAGAAATGGGCATTATATGATTTGTGACTAGTTAAGCTCTAGATCAAATAGCACACTCCTGTAGCCTGATAACGATCTATATTGCTTGTTAGAAGCATGACGGTTGCTTCATTGATACAATGGAGAAGAGTGCAGATCCTGATCAGACTGCACAGGCTGATCTGGATCTACACTGGTGGTCTCAAATCCGAAAACTCCATTAGGTCAGTCACAGCCACACTTGATGATTGATTATGACAATGCATGATGCTATGATTATGCTGTACATATAATATATATTCGTGTTGATGCAATCTAGATCTACAAGTTATTAAACTCGTTGACTGATTTCACACACAAGTCGGTATAGCCTCGGGTTTCCATTGCAATAACGCACACATCTCATACAGATAATTATGAAGATAATACGACCGAAGTTGATGTCATTGACAGGCGCTTGATATGTTATCATTATTCATTCAAGAAACCACTCTCTCCGAGTGAAGCAGGATACCGCCCATTGAGGGCTTGCGTAGATAGTGCTCCAATATATGTGGTTGTGACCGGGTAAATGGGCCTGATGGGATTTGTGACCAGTGCAGCTCCTGATCAAATCGCGAGCTCGTATATCTTATAGCGATCTACGTAGCGTGTTAGAATCATGACCGGTGTTTCATTGAGGGAACGGCGTATAGATACTGATACACTGAACAGGCGGACGCACAGGCTGATCTGAATATGCACTGGTCGTAAAACTGATAAGCCATATTTCTCCAGTAGCAGCCATATATAGTTAACCATATATCAGACAGTGTACCTTGTACATTGGATGGTGATGGTGACACATGTGCATGTACTTTCTCTGTCACGAACATATTCCAGTATTATTATATACGTACTTTTGTTTCAAGCCGTCAATATATTTCCATATTGACGTCGCCTGAGAGTTCATATTGGTCAGTTCCGGAACCTCGTAAAATAGTTCCTTCTAAACTACCACTAATGTGTTTATTTTATTTCTATATTGTATACTTTTTGAGGAGCATATACATTGTGAGTGATAATAGTAACAAAAAGGTTATTTGATTCGTATGTGGATTTATGCCACTCGTTCCGCCGCGCAACGATATTGCCTTAAAGCCGCGCAATATCGCACCCTCCGGAGCTCGTGCATATATCCACATACAAATCACATAACCTATACATATAGCATTGATATAATTGTTAGAAAGAACAACAGATGGAAAATGGGGGACCAGCTGATAGTCATACTACTTGTATGTGTCATAGTGCGTTTTAATGCAAGTATATATACTATGGAAAGAATCTCCCGATCTAAACTATATACAAAATACTGATAATTACGGAGCCCCGCAGGGGGACGTATAATTCTTTGTTTTATTAATTCGTTCCCACAAAATAACAATTCGTTCCAACGAAATAACAAATGTTAATTCAAGGGATCGAATTGTTAAATTGACGGAACGAATTGTTATTTCGTGGGAACGAATTAATACATAGAAATCCATGTCCCCTGCGGGGCTCCGTAGATAATCGCCCCAACCTAAATGGTAAGCTAGTATCTCACTGGGCTGTGACTGTTGGCGACAAATTGCGAACGGCATTCGCGAGGGAATTTCCAAAATGTCTCGAAACGTTCGCAGGGGTACTCAATTTCCTCGCGTGAGACGCAAGGCCACACTCTCGTGTCGCTGGAATTTTGAACATGTTTAAAAAATTCGCGCAACAAATGCTCTCTCAAAATAGTCACAGAGTCGTCGCGGGTGCCTCGAACAAGTCTCGAAACCTTCTCAATTTAGTTTCCGTGAGTCAGAAAGTGCGAGAAATGTGAGACAACTTTGTGAGGGGTTGGCGACCTAAGAAACTAAATTGTGATTGATTGGAGATAAAAATGAGAATCTGACATTCCGGGCGCGAGACAGGCGCGAACTGCCTATTTCTCAGTTATCACGCGTAACTGTCGCGCGACTGCCGCACGACATTCGAGTAAATGTCACGCAACACTCGCGCGACAGTCGCAAGTGCAAAAAAGTCGCGACATTCGCGCGACATATATGCGAACTCCCGGCGAATTCCACGTGCGACATTCGTGCTACATTTGTGCGACATACACGAATGTGTCGTAAGTACCAATTCAGTGTGATTTCAAGTGAAAATTGTCGCTAATTCGCGTATTTTCTCGCAATTTTGTGTTTCCAACTAGTCGCGAGCTGTCGCAACCCAGTGAGATACTACCGTTACTTTTGTTTATCCATATAAACGGGCAATAATATAGCGATAACATGGTCATCAATGAATTCCAGCAGAGCTCAGACTTTATTTGAGTATTCAAACTGGCCATCATGCAATTACATGTTTATTTTAATTGTTGCTTTTTGGCATGTTTGGTGGACATGCAAATATTAGCAATAGCAGATTTGTTCATGTTGATACAATAAAACATTTCTATAACGTAATTGAGATATTATATAAGTATAAATAATTGTATATACAGTGGAACCTCTCTAAACCGGACACCCTGGGAGGTCCCCAGGGTGACCGGTTTAGATATATTCCGCTGTAAATCAGACATATGACTATGCCAATGCATGCGACTGTGCTTGGCGAACTTGAACAGGCAGTATCATAAGAGGTATATGACACTGTCACACATAAAAGTATACAAAGACTGCGTGCGTGTCCGGTTTAGAGACGTTCTACTGAACTATGTGAGTCCTATATGGCCACGTGAATATTAGACAAATGGGTACATGCACATACAAATTATATCATCAACCGGCAGCTCCATCGGTATCGTTAGAGACGGTGCCGGTGTTGTTCGATTCCCCGCACTGCCGGCGCTGTTGATGTTCGATGTAC
>CM055267.1:133946929-133990819 GCA_029237695.1 Conchocele bisecta
GTTCGATGTACTTTTGCATAATCTGGCCTTCGATGGTATCTTAAACTGATCAATCTGTTTCCTGTCGTAATCACGTAACTCGGGCTGCACTACCAGCCTAGCCAGATACCAGCTCATCCCTGTAGTCTGGGTAGTGTCTCCGCTGTTTGACGAAACCACAGTTTACACTGCAAACAAATTAAAAAGGATACAGACAGCATTCAGGCCGGATAAATGACATTTAGAGCTACACCCGTGTATATGACATGTGCCATGGTGTACATATGGCCGTGTGATTGGTCAATAGTAGATCATTGATCGTGATTGCTGGAGTGGTGTTGTCATTGTTTGAGTTTCCGATTAGAGCGTCTGTGCTGATGAGATATCACCAGTGTTACCAGTGTTACCATAAATGCTGAAATGGCGAACAGTGCAGATCCTGATCAGACTGTGCGGATGCACAGGCTGATCTGGATCTACACTGGTAGCAAAACCCATAAGCCCCCACTGAAAACAACAACAACACCAGTTGTGGCAGTTATTGGGAGAATGGGACTAATGGGCTGTGTCACCAGTGTAGTTCCTGATCAAATAGCAGACTCATGTAACCCGAAATACACATGCTATTGCAATATGCACATAATGCACATGTGCTTATTTGGTAAATGTATATTTTCGTCTCTACACACATAGAAGCACATGACTCATTCACAGGAAGCAATATAAGGGAGTCAAAATGATACCACCTCCCTCTGGAAGCCCCCCGCTACGCGCGGTGCCTCCCATCAATAAGGTGGTATCATTGTTGACTCCCTTATACTACTTGGATTTTCCCCCACTGTCCGCTCGGTATGGATGAGAAGAATGGGAAATATTTTTCAGCAACCGCGAGACCATATACTTCCTCGAGCGGTCGGATAGGAACGCCGTTGTCATGCAGTTGTTTACCATAGCGATCTCGTTTGTAAGGATAGAATTTAAAAAAAAAGTTTTAGGTCCAGCCGCGGCGCGAACTCACAACCCACGTCTTCGCAGAGTGGCGCCTTAGCCCACACAACCACGAAGGCTGTTATGAAATATAAACCTGAAGATAAACACTACCTAGTGTTGTGTAATATCGATAAGGTGAAATACACCCTATTAGAGATAAGAAATACATTGCTTATATTAAGTATAATACAGTAATCTGTCATACATATCAACGAGATTACACCCTATTAGAGATACAAGTCCATTTGTTATGCTCAGTATATATAATCACACAATGGTTCTAGTTAATTGTGCGTGGTTCAAGACAGGTAGTCACGACAGATGTCGTCAGCGTACCGGTATTTACGAGTATTGCAAGCATCACCGGGCATGGATGGATGAGAAGAGGGTCCGTTTCGCCTCGCCCATGTCGGCATTGCGGGGTAGGGACCAGATCCGAGTGACTGCTATGTCCACCATGCGGTGGTACTCGCGTTACTCATCGACTGGTTAGCAAGGAATTACGTGCTCGCAAGTATTATCGTTTAGTAATAATTCAAATCAGAAAGTCAGTTAGAAAGACAGAACCGATCTGATGTGTAGTTTTTCTTCTTGATAAACTTCACGCCATTCAGAGACTATTTTGCTGAGTTTACTTTCCAGCGGTAACTATTTATCTTCTCGTGTATACCACCGTTGTCACGCTGTTGTTTACCTTAGGAATGGCGTTTCTATCCGACCGCTTGCCAATAAAGTTTAACAGAGTACGATTACATCGTAATCCAAACTTAAATAAAGAGTATGATTACACCGTAGCGTATACTATTACACTCCCGGCTGCGATTCTCTTACCAAGAATTGCAATCCAGTGGTCCTTGAATTGCAATTCGTCCCCTCTGAAATTGCAATCTAATTGCGGTCCAATCGCGGTCCCGTTTTTGCGGTCATTCTTTCGCGATACAGTTTGTGCGTTCATTCTTTCGCGGTCCAGTTTGTGCAGTCATTCTTTCGCGATACCGTTTGTGCGGTCATTCTTTCGCGGTAAAAACTTACCGTATCATCGTATAGTACAGTTTGTTTACATTATACAAACGTACTATACGAATATTATACAAACATACGATATCCGTTCGTATATACGATATATCCGTACGGATATGGTATGAATATACAGTGGGTCATCGTGCGGTTAAAATATACCGATGCACCAGTTCATTTCGCATGTAAACATCCGGCTTTCATTTCGATCATCTGCCACAATTTCAAGTTTTTCAAAATGAATAAATATTCAGTTGTACGATACAGAAACAACTTAAAACTGAGGATTGTGAAGTACGGTATCACAGTGCATATACATGTGTGTTCAATACAGTAATTCATCAGTAATTCATCATGGTACTCCGCACCACCGCCGGGGACACAAAACAATGATCCCCCACACACACCAGCCATCTACATTTGGCGTCCTAAATGTTCCGGTCTATATCCCACAGTGGGAACAATGTGTATCACCACCACCATCAGTTGTTGTATATGACTACACTACAACCCCCCCCCCCCCCGACCACCACTTATGTCTGTAACGCAGGATGACGTGGCCGACTGATCAAGTGCTAAACTAGTCCTGGTGCGATGGCCGACTGATCAAGTGCTATACTAGTCTTGGTGCGATGGCCGACTGATCAAGTTATAAACTAGTCGTGGTGCGATGGCCGACTGATCAAGTTCTAAACTAGTCATGGTGCGATGGCCGACTGATCGAGTGCTATACTAGTCCTGTTGCGATGGCCGACTGATCAAGTGCTAAAGTAGTTCTGGTGAGATGGCCAACTGATCAAGTGCTATACTGGGCATGGTGCAATGGGCGACTGATCAAGCGCTATACTAGTTATGGTGCGATGGCAGATTGATCAAGTGCTCTACTAGTCCTGGTGCGATGGCCGACTGATCAAGTGCTATACTCGGCATGGCCGACTGATCACGTGCTATAATGGGCATGGTGAGATGGCCAACTGATCAAGTGCTATACGTACTGGGCATGGTGCAATGGGCGACTAATCAAGCGCTATGCTAGTTATAGTGCGATGGCAGACGGATCAAGTGCTCTACTAGTCCTGGTGCGATGACCGACTCATTAAGGGCTAAACTAGTTCTGGTGCGATGGCCGACTCATCAAGTTCTATACTAGTCCTGGTGCGATGGCCGACTGATCAAGGGCTACACTAGTCCTGGTGCGATGGCCGAATGATCAAGGGCTAAACTATTCCTGGTGCGATGGCCGACTGATCAAGTGCTAAACTAGTCCTGGAGCGATGGCCGACTGATCAAGTTCTATACTAGTCATGGTGAGATGGCCGACTGATCAAGTGCTAAACTAGTCCTGGTGCGATGGCCGACTGATCAAGTTCTAAGCTAGTCCTGGAGCAATGGCCTACTGATCAAGTTCCAAACTAGTCCTGGAGCGATGGCCGACTGATCAAGTTCTAAACTAGTCCTGGTGCGATGGCCGACTGATCGAGTGTTATTTCTTGTCCTGGTGCGATGGCCGACTGATCAAGGGCTAAACTAGTCCCGGTGCGATGGCCGACTGATCAAGTGCTATACTAGTCCTGGTGAGATGGTCGACTGATCAAGTTCTAAACTAGTCCTGGTGCGATGGCCGACTGATCAAGTTCTAAACTAGTCCTGGAGCGATGGCCGACTGATAAAGTGCAAAATTAGTCCTGGTGCGATGGCCGACTGATCAAGTTCTAAACTAGTCCTGGTGCGATGGCCTACGGATCAAGTGCTAAACTAGTCCTGGTGCGATGGCCGACTGATCAAGTGCTAAGCTAGTCATGGTGCGATGGCCGACGGATCAAATCGCATGCCATAATAACTAGATGGTCATGGCCTGCATGTCGTGCCCGCCGAGGCATTTAATAGTACAAACAATTGTTTTATTGCAACAAAGCTTTAGCCCGTTGACGTAAAAACATGCCGCACCCGCCCAGGCTTTGATAGTATACCCAAAAACTTTAATTAAAAAAAACACTTTAACCAAAAACTTTATCCTGAGTGCACACCAATGTGCCGACTATATCGCTCTGTCTGCAAGCGGGCCCAACAAATACTTTAAGGGAAATTTCAAAGTAATTTGACCGTGACATTGGGCACATATAAATAATAATGAAAATGTGGGTGACAAATACACAGTATGTGAAGTTTCGAGTGAATTGGTGAAGCGGTTTCAGAGATATAGTGTTCTTAAAGGTACATGCCCACTCAGTAGGCACAAAATGTTCTTTATATCAGAGACATCATCTGAGACATTTTCGGGCAAAATAAACATTAATTCACCATTAATACACATATGTATTGGCATTATTATACATTTTATATCAGACGTAAATTTCCACACTGCTATCAGGGGCGATAACCGTGTTTCCTTAAAATGTTTCCAAGACATTACCATTTATTTTTTGATGTGCAATGATCATACTTTATAATCTGTCGAAAACATTATTTTTTCAGGGGATCACATTTAATTAGTATAAGTAATGAAAAAATATCATGCCCCATTTGCCTATGAAAATAGCCTGATATCACCGCGTGTCACTATCAGTGAAATAAACATTACTAAATGATTATATTCATATAACGGGCACTCGTAATGTTTAGAACTGGTGGAATAGTGACAAAATTATGCACTTATTTAAATCCTACAAATAACTGAGAATACACATAACTTTAATTGTTGTGCTACTGAGTTGTTATGTACCTTTAATTAGCATAAATAATTAAAAAATATCATGCCTCATTTGAATATGAAAATAGCTTGATACCACCGCTAATCATTATCAGTAAAATAAATATTACTACATGATTATATATGGATAGCGGGCACACTTAATTTTTAGAACTGGTGGAATAGTGACACAATTGTACACTTATTTCATTGCTATAAAGAACAGTTTGTGCCTACTGAGTGGGCATGTACCTTTAAAAACTTTAACCTTAAATCAAAAAAACTTTAACCGGACGCACGAAGTGACGTACATATGGATGTACGTACGTATGTAGGCCAATGTGACAACTATATCGCACTGTCCACATGCAGGCATGTCAAAAACTTTGAGGTAAATTTCAAAGTAATTTGACCTTGATATTGGGCACAGGGGTTGCAGGGGTTGAGCATAGAATGTAAATATGGATGATGATAAACACACATGTGAAGCTTCGAGTGAATTGGTGAAGCTGTTTCTCAGATATAGTGTTCTTAAAAATGTTAATCTACTGTAAATAAAAACCAGGGTCGCATGAGTGAGCTATAATATGAAAATATGGATGATAATAAAGAATTATCTGCAGTTTGAAGCAAATATGAGTAAGTGTTGTGGAGATATAAGGTATGCAAACACCTTAACACAAATTTCAAAGTCATTTGACCTTGACCTTGGGGCACAGGGACCGCATGATTGGAACACAGAATGAATATATGGATGATGACTAATACGCATTTGATGTTTCAAGTCAATATAACTTAGGATATGATATTTAAAAACATACACCGATTTCGGACGGACTGACGCACAGACTGACGCATGGACATCATTGTGATCACTAAGTCTCGCTTTCCGCAAGCAGGTTCGGCAAAAAAACTACGGATGGACGTCAATGCGCAGACTATATCGCACTGTCCGCAGGCTGTCCCGACAAAAATTGTCCAACCCCTTTTTAAAGGTGCATGCCCACTCAGTAGGCTAAAAATGCTCTTTATGGGAATTAAATAAGTGTATAATTGTCACTATTCCACTAGTTATAAACATTACAAGTGCCCGCATTACAGATATAATCATTTGGTAATATTTATTTTACTGACAGTGAGCGCGGTGGTATCGGTATTTTCATATGCAAATGGGGCATGATATTTTATAATTATTTATACTAATTAAATGCATCAACTGAACAAAAAATTGAATGATTATAAAGTATGATCATTGCACATCAAAAAATAAATGCAGAGAATAAATAATAATGTCCGTTAACTTTTTAAAGAAACACGGTTATCGTCCCTGATATCAATGTGGAAATTTTCATCCGATATAAAATGTATAATAATGCCAAATAATACGTGGGTAATGGTAAATAATTGTTTATCTGGCCAGAAAATGTCTCCAATGATGTCTCTGACATAAAGAAAATTGTTTTGCCTACTGAGTGGGCATGTACCTTTAACGCTAGCTCCGCACTGTCCCGTGAGACCTATGTATGTGTTAAGTTTCATAAAAAAATATTTAAAAGGGTGTTCGCGTTATGCTCCGGACAAATCAATGCGCGAAAGAACAAAGGGAGATAACTAAACTAGAAAATGTGTTCATAGAACACGGATACCCCACATATCGCTTTGATAGTAAACAAGGCAAAATTCCAGTGTCCAAAAGGGAGAGATAATCCATGACACGGGATTCGAATCAAAAATCGAAATAAACTTTCCGCATCTACTCATCATAAGGAAGATACATATCAAATTCAGTGCTGTAGCTATTACAAAAGTTTTACGAGTTACAAGGCAACATTTTCAAATCTAATTCAAAAAGGGGGAGATAATCCATGACTCGGGGGTCGAATCAAAATAAACTTTGCAAATCTACTCATCATAAGGAAGCTACATACCAAGTTTCAGGTGTGTAGCTATTAGGGTTTTACGAGCTACAAGCCAAAATTGGAAAATTCTAACTTGAAAAGGGAGAGATAATCCATGACCATGGTGTCGAATTAAACATAAATGTACCAAGTTTCAGGTCTGTAGCTATTACGGTTTAAAAGTTTTACGAGTTACTAGGTTGGTGACGGACGGAAGAACGGACAAGTGTAACACTAAATGCCCCCTCCACTATCGTGGTGGGGCATAACAATTAGTGAGGCAAAAGTTGTCATATACAAGTAACTTACCTTAATTCATCAGTTACACATCAGACGATGAATGAACTTTGATTCTGGTGTAGAATATTAAAGTTATTCATTATGTTCAATAGTGCTGCTTTGACATGACGTGAAATTAAAACATGCATGACATGATCTGGAAGAATAACCACAGACCAAGCACGCATATTCAGAATCACGTCTGTCGGTTCTTATCCAGCTCCGATTTCTGTCACCTGTCCACAAAATCCAGAATCCAACATTGTCGCAAATTTAATCCTCTATGTTGGTGTACGTTAGAACAAAATGTCACTTAGTATATTATCCAATGCGGGTTGTAATCTCTTGTTTCTCTAAATAAATGCGTCCAACAATCCCTGTAGCTGCTATCGTGATAAAAAATGTTAAAGGTTCTGTCAGCAACTCACAAATTGATCTTAATATCCACCATTTTGATTCCAAGTACCAGAATAATGATGTTTCCATGCGCCGTCGTAGTGTTATCTGTCAGATTCCGTTATTTATTTGATTAAATTGATGGACAAATTTGTGTCCGCTAATGTCGCCAAGAGCATAATCTGTGACGTTGACTGTAATAATTTGGCATAACTTCTAGCTTGTGAATTGTTGGTTGAATGAAGTGATCACTATGGTGAATAAGTGTGTATTTGTGTCCAGTTTGCTCTGTAGGTAGAGCGATGGTGTGGTAAACCAGAGATCCCCGGTTCGAGTCCGGGCTGGTGCGCATCTTTCTCACCCTGTGACATATAGCGCCCAACGTAGTTGCGGGAAGTAACTCTGCAGAATACTCACGCATCGTCCGTACCGAGAGTTATGGTGCTCTCCGTAGGTTTCCCCTGCCAAGTACCAAATCACATCTGATTTGCACTTCAACTGTTAATTGCGACATATTTTCTGTATTTTTCAATTGAAAGAAATGTCAGTATTATACTTATTCATATCTGTGTAATAAGTACAGAAAAATATGTCACAATTAACAGCTAAAGCGCGAATGAGATCCGATTCGGTACTCTGCAGGAAAAACCTATGGAGCACCGTAACTCTGGGTACGGACGATAATTGAGTATTCTGTTGCCCAGCGAAGGACCGCGACTGATAAATACTCCCAAAATTGTACCCAAACATAATTTTGGCCAGAAACTGCCGTTTGAGGTCGTAATCGGTAGTTAATTTACGAAATCGGCCTAAACGGTGGTTTCTGCTACCCGTCACAACCCGAGTTACGATTGGTTAAGTGTTCACAGAGCCTAGTTATCATTGACTGATCGCTTAGAATATGTTTTGGGCATCTGTCACAACCCGAGTTACGATTGGTTCATCGATCTCAAAGCCTAGTTACCATTGGCTGATCGATTTAGCCGACGGTTATCGGAGGCATGGAAATGCGTAATGGTTGATTATTTGGGTAAAGGTGAAATTGCGGCGTAATGGTGGAAAATCGGCGTAATTATCGGAGAGAGATGAATGCACATCAATCCATCCATCTTTTCTTTTCTTTATTGATTTAAAAGATTGACCCGAAGCCAATTGCGTATAGTACACGGGATATGTGTAATATGATATGTGTCTCTTACTATTAATGTGACCAGAAACACATATTACTTATGTCTCTGATGTGACAAATAACATAATAATCCAAATAATTCATTGACTTGAATTTCAAGTTAGCATTCCTAAAAATTACTTATTTTTGCTGACCAACAAAATTAAATTGGAATAAAGATGAATTAACTTCAATTTCATGTTAACATTCCTAAAAATTACTTACTTTTGCTTAATTTAACTTGCGAAATCTCATATCATACCGACCGATCATAAATAAATTTGAAGACACCTGAATTTATAGCATAATCAATTGAAGTAACGTGAAGTTCAAGTTACCATTCATAAAAATTACTTATTTTTGCTGACCAACAAAAAAATTAACTTGCGAAATCTTATATCATACCGACGGAGAATAATTAAATTGGAATACAGCTGAATAATAATTGAATTAACTTGAATTTCAAGTTAGCATTCCTAAATATTGCTTATTTTTCTGACTGCCAATATATTTAACTTGATATATCTCATATCATACCGACCGAGCATAATTAAATTGGAATACACCTGAATTTATAGCGTAATTCATTGAATTAACTTGAAGTTCGAGTTAGCATTCATAAAAATTACTTATTTTTCCTGACCGCCAAAAAATTTAACTTGCGATATGGTAGATCATACCGACCCAGCATAACTAAATTTGAATACAGCTGAATAATTAATTGATATAACTTGAATTTCAAATTACCATTCCTAAAAATTACTTATTTTTGCTAACCGCAAAAAAAATGAACTTGCGATATCTCATACCATACCGACCAAGGATAATACACCCGAAAGCATAATTAATTGAATTAGATTGAAGTTCAAGTTAGCATTCCTCAAAATTACTTATTTTTCCAGACCGCCAAAAAATTTAACTTGCGATATCTCATATCATACCGACCGTTGTTAATTATCTGAAATTATAGCATAATTAATTGAATTACCTTGAAGTTCAAGTTAGCATTCCTAAAAATTACATATTTTTCCAGACCGCCAAAAAAATTAACTTGCTGATATGGCAGATCATAACGACCGAGCATTTGACATGTTTGAACCGTCTCACTGTTACAGTTCTTATTTCTCCACATCTTGTAACGATCATTTGAACCATCTCACTGTTACAGTTCTTATTTCTCCACATATTGTGATGACCATTTGAACCGTCTCACTGTTACAGTTCTTATTTCTCCACATATTGTGATGACCATTTGAACCGTCTCACTGTTACAGTTCTTATTTCTCCACATATTGTGATGCTTATTTCTCCACATATTGTGATGACCATTTGAACCGTCTCACTGTTACAGTTCTTATTTCTCCACATATTGTGATGACCATTTGAACCATCTCACTGTTACAGTTCTTATTTCTCCACGAATTGTGATGACAATTTGAACCGTCTCACTGTTACAGTTCTTATTTCTCCACATATTGCGATGACCATTTGAACCGTCTCACTGTTACAGTTCTTATTTCTCCACATATTGTGGTGACCATTTGAACCGTCTCACTGTTACAGTTCTTATTTCTCCACATATTGTGATGACCATTTGAACCTATTTCTCCACATATTGTGATGACCATTTGAACCGTCTCACTGTTACAACAGTTCTTATTTCTCCACATATTGTGATGACCATTTGAACCATCTCACTGTTACAGTTCTTATTTCTCCACATCTTGTAACGACCATTTGAACCATCTCACTGTTACAGTTCTTATTTCTCCACATATTGTGATGACCATTTGAACCTATTTCTCCACATATTGTGATGACCATTTGAACCGTCTCACTGTTACAACAGTTCTTATTTCTCCACATATTGTGATGACCATTTGAACCATCTCACTGTTACAGTTCTTATTTCTCCACATCTTGTAACGACCATTTGAACCATCTCACTGTTACAGTTCTTATTTCTACACATCTTGTAACGACCATTTGAATTTTCTCACTGTTACAGTTCTTATTTCTCCACATATTGTGATGACCATTTGAACCATCACACTGTTACAGTTCTTATTTCTCCACATCTTGTAACGACCATTTGAACCCTCTCACTGTTACAGTTCTTATTTCTACACATCTTGTAACGACCATTTGAATTTTCTCACTGTTACAGTTCTTATTTCTCCACATATTGTGATGACCATTTGAACCGTCTCACTGTTACCATTTGTTTGTAATCGACATGTACGTTTGATACAAAATGCGTTCTGTTCCAGACTCAATAGCACCCCCCCCCCCCCCCCACCACCCCTAAGATGTTATTGCATATTTCGAAAAATATGCCTTTTTTGTTATTTTTTTCTCGTACGCACGTGCGTACGTGCGTATGCCTGGCTATGCCACTGCCATTTGAACCGTCTCACTGTTACAGTTCTTATTTCTCCACATATTGTGATGACTATTTGAACCGTCTCACTGTCACAGTTCTTATTTCTAACTATTGAACTAAATATTTATTCAGAAGACACATTTTTACATTAATTTGCCATTAGCGGACATGTTGATATATGTAGGCATTATTATTAAAAACTTTTTGTATCAATTTTGTATTTGTTCTCTCTATTTAGTTTTTGATCTGCAATAATCATGCGTTATAATATGCTGATAAAATATATTTATTCAGCTGACACACTTACACTCAGTTGATATATATAATTTAAAAATTTCCGGCCTTATTTGCATATCAAAAGAGCCTGATACAAACCTACATATCCGTCTGTCCTTTCTTACATACGTCCGTCCATCATTCTGTCACCTTTCTGGTAAGAAGTAAAACTTTTAAAAGTAATAGCTGGAGACTTGATAGTGGTGTGCTGGGGCACATTCACTAAACTTTGTGAGACTAAGAAGTTTGTAAGTGCCAAATTTAATTTTCAAATAACATCTACCCTCACAGCCGATGATGGAAAATCTGTTTTAAATGGATGTGTTCACATGTATTGATGTGTATGTGTACATGTAGGTGCAAAATTGCATCTTTATTTAACCACGTTAATGTGAAAAGCAAATGCATGAAGTGCATATTTTCGTATGAAATTCCGTTAACTGGGCCTCAGATGCACAATTTGAATTTCAGAAGTTCAATTTTTGTTTTGCCACCCCAGTTACATGTATGACCCCATTTTGGACTTTCTCGATTTCGCTTTGTAATAAGTAAAACTTTTAAGTCATAATAGCTGCACACTAGATATTTGGTATGTGGCTTCAATATGATGTGTAAAGTGTATTTGATATTTGATTTGACCCCTGGGCTATGTATTATCTACCCATTTTGAATTGTTTCATAAGACTGATTTGATACATGAATATAAGATATGTGACTATTGTCTTTGTCACTGTATATTATATAGTACACTGAGTTGCCATCTCTGCCATCTGTGTATGTACAACACTTCGAGCGTTTGACACATACAGCAAATAATATGACATTAAAATTAAAATGTTGTGCAATACTTACATTTATACATTTTTAGATTTAATGTGTTTAATAGCCAAACGTTAATTGGCTGACCAACGTGAAACAGACAGTAGAGTTATACACGCCCACTCAGGAGGCACAAACTGTTCTTTATATCAGAGACATCATCTGAGACCTTTTATAGCAAAATAAATATTCATTCACCATTACGCCACGTATTGATTGGCATTATTATACATTTTATATCAGACGTAAATTTCCACACTGATATCAGGGACGATAACCGTGTTTACTTACAATTGTAATGGGCATTACTGTTTATTTTATGTATTCAATTTTTGATGTGCAATGATCATACTTTATAATCTGTCGAAAATATTATTTTTTCTGGATAAATAATTAAAAAATATCATGCCTCATTTGCATATGAAAATAGCCTGATACAACTGCGAGTCTCTATCAGTAAAATAAATATTACTAAATGACTATACCTGTATAGCGGGCACTCGTAATTTGATATACATGTTTATCACGGCAAGAGGTGCATAAATATTAATTTTCCCATTTTGTACCGGTGTCCGCGCAATAAATAACAAGCCACATCTGAACCAATTTTGCTAACAAATTTGACATTGGCAGTAGGAAGAACCCTATTGATTTTCAGCGAGTTATCTAACATTTGTTGACTGGCTATGCTTCAACAGACGTATATTGCGACCTTGGGCACTCTTGGTGTCAAATAACAAAAACAAAAAGACAATCTAAAAACGTCTGCAGTTCTACTTATGCACACAAACTAGTATGGCAGAAATGTAATGGTAATGTCTATTGAATAATAATTTCACTAACTTTAACACTAAAATCTTCTAATAGATGTTTGTCAAGTGCACAGATACCCGTAGCTACATATATATATGTCATATTCCCATTTCCAGAAGTGGGGAATAAGTTGAAATAGTACTTTACAGAAATTGATTTATTGCCATTTATTAAACAGAAAGAAGAGCTGTGGTTTAGCTGTCGGCGAAAATCTGCGGGTAAAATGATCGGGTGTGACAACGAAGAATGCAGGGTCCAATGGTACCACATGAAATGTCTGAGAATGAAGAAAACTCCAACAGGAGACTGGCTGTGTCCAGCGTGTTCATGAGAAAGTCGTCTAAATGAATCTACTAAAACTTTGTGTACAGGTATACTGTGATAGCATTAATTTTCACCGGGGTCAAATTTCGTCATTGCGCTCCAAATTACATCTTCGCCAGGACTTAAATATGTTCAGCGAGGTTAGTAAAATTGCAATCTCTTCAGGTCAAAAATTTATTATGTCAAATATTATTTACTTAATATCGGCACGTAAATTCTGTCTGTCAGTTTGAATATTTCAAACAGATGCCGCCATTGTGGTTTACTATGTTTTCCATTTACTCAAGTAAAACATGTAATACATTAGCGGACATAGAAATTTGGTTACTAAATACTGGTGTTCACGCCTAACCAGTATTTACATTGGTCAGAAAGCAAATAAGTCTGATATTCTTTTCTGGTTTGGATACAGTTCAGTTCAATTGTTTATTTACGTCTCATCAACTGTACATCCTAAAAATACATAACAACAAAACAATACTGGTACATGTACAATACAAATTGTATAAGAATATAAGAGACGGTATAGACTCGCACATGAATTATTGTTCAATTACCGGTATTTTTCTGTGGTTTTAACAGGCTGATTCACTTTAAACGAATTTAAAGACAATATGACCGTTACATTATTATTGGAGCGACAAATTTGTCATCCCGGTCATTGACGAAGATGACGAAAATTGAGCCATGATTAAAATTAATGAAATCACAGTAACCTTAATATCAAGGTGCATGATCACGTGGTTAAACAACAACAACGTCGCCCACTCTAAAGAAAGTATTTTTTTTTTATTTTCCTTAATATACAACGGATTTGGATGAATATGGTGCAGCAAACGCGTCTTCAAGAGCTGTATTTGGTGGTTCAGGGAGTTTGGAAAAGAATTATGTAGTTATTGCGAAGAATCGATTTCCGTGTCGGAGACAGGGAAATGACAAAAGTTTGGGCGAAAATACAGAGACCACCAAATTCAGCTTGACAAGACGCGTTTGTTGCGCCATATTTCATCAAAAACCGTTACGTAATAAGGACACTATAAAAGAATACGTACTTTGAATCAGATGGATTCTGGAAATTTCAGTACTTGTTGAACATTGTCAGTACCACGTGATCATACACCTTGAATATGGGTCACGTTACAAACATCTTGTTTCTTACTGTTTTATTTGCAAATGTTACTGTGCTATACGTTATTTGAATTATTTATCTTCCATGGAGTCACAAGCAGGGACATCATATCACTACCTGACATTAGGATCGTCATCAGACAAATAATTAAAATATGCTTTTCAATGTCCACCCAGGATTCGAACCCACAACAGGAACAGCAACAGCACCTACCAATAAGCATCGTTGAGGTCACAGTTTTCAAACCTGAGTGGATCGTGAACTGTATAAAAGTAATTAATGATTTGTCAGTATATTGTAGGCATATGCCTTTGCTCAAACCCGTGATGCTTAGTGGTAGGTGCGGTTGCTGTTGGTGACATGTTTGTTGGATATTTACAATAACATTGTTGGTGTCATGTGTTTGAATCCCTGATGGAGTTAAAAATAGGCAATATTATAATGGTCATCAGAAAACGCTGAGCCACCTGGCGAGACATATTTCGGCTACGTTAAATCCCCCCACGCACTGGTAAATAACGATATTCAATGAGAAGATTTTGTCTAAATAATTTATTGCACGGATACAGTAGAAACCGGAGATAAGAATTATATATTGTGTTATGTCTATTATAAGTTTGATACAAATACAATGACTTCACAATTTAATTCCAGACATTCCCCTTGATTAGTCTTTAGACATGTACTCAATTTCATGCAGTCACGTGACCATTTGAAACTGACAACACCAAACCGGCTTATTCCGCATGCAATCACTGGTTAACCAACCCGGCCTGCTCAACTGCGCCGTCTAATTAATGTCTACAGTATTTGCTGTTCTAATATCGAATCATCAGACATTTTGGGGTAGAGTATTAAACTACAACATGGGTTTTTCAACTTTCTGAGCACATTCTCCAAATTCGGGCTTTTGTGTTTTTGTGATTAGTACTAATCATATTACTTTTGGGGAGATGGGCTAGGTGACTGGTATCTTGAGGACCTGGTATCAGGTCAGGTTATTTTAATTTCAGTGCCAAATATCTTTTTTCCTGTAAATATTCAGTCCTGATTTTGGGATTCCGACACCCCCACCCCCTATGAGATGTGCATCCATTAAACTGGCCTAAAAATAACCGTAGCTATCATGTATATAGAAAATTAACAAGCTAGTTGGAAGTAAACATTTCATACGATAACAGTTCATGCTCAATGCGGTTCATGAGAACAAGACTTTGATGTGTTTGACATCACGAATGCAAACCAGCTTGGTAGTGGTTATATTTAGTTCATATAGGTGGAAGGCAGGTGGCAGCATGTGATGGGCAATTTAACTATCGGGGTTCATCCTTACCGTAA
Organism: Conchocele bisecta; assembly: GCA_029237695.1. Classification (NCBI taxonomy): domain Eukaryota; kingdom Metazoa; phylum Mollusca; class Bivalvia; order Lucinida; family Thyasiridae; genus Conchocele; species Conchocele bisecta. Next base: position 133,962,428 of record CM055267.1, read on the forward strand.
CACCGACCGGAGACCTGGTTTGGCCCTAACGTACGTCGTTTGCATTATTGTACGTGACAATTGAATCTGGTTATACCCTTTATGTCAATGTCTAACCATCATTGCTTTGTCTCGCCATTAGAAAGGTCATTTGGAACGTCTTCATTTTATTCATTTGACATTATGTTGGCGCTTAAAGATACATGCCCACTCAGTAGGCATAAACTGTTCTTTATATCAGACTTCTGATATATTTTCTGGCAAAATCAACATTCATTCACCGTATTGATTGGCATTATTACCCGGCATACTTTTTATATCATACGTAAATTTCCACACTGATTAGTATACATAATTAAAAACTATCATGCCTCATTTGCATATGAAAATAGCCTGATACCACCGCGAGTCATATCAGTAAAATAAATATTACTAAATGATTATATCTGTATAGCGGGCACTCCTAATGTTTACAACTGGTGGAATAGTGACACAATTATACACTTATTGAATTCCTATCAAGAACATTTTGTGCCTAATTAGTGGGCATGTAACTTTAATACGAATACATAATTATGGTTTTGCGGCCCGGCAATCATATTCCCTCCTGGTGTTATTACAAGTATGTTATATCACATTTATGAAATGGAATGCAGCACGGCATAACATGGTTTTCCTGTGATTTCATGTGAACATTTGTACTGTATGATTGGTATTATGTGTTCTGATTTGATGGTAATAAATTCATGTATACATATGCTTGTGAATGTGTCTTGTATGTCTAAATTTATTACACATTATAAAACATTTGTCTTGCTGTTGTATTAGTTATTTCCCTATACATACACAATTCAACTGTCAGCGGGCAGAGTACTGTAATTTAACGATGTGGTTAATCCATTTCGGAATCCAGATATCCCTGGTTTAGTCTTCACATACATTTTAATGTTGGCTTACTTGTTACTTGATAGTTGAATCCAGTTATTATGGAGTGGGAATCTGGTGTGGTGAGAACCTGTCACCAGATCAGAATATTATAATTTCAGGGCTTGATGTATATTTTTGTGTAAATATTCAGTTCTGATTTTTGGATGTGAAATCTGGGATTCTACCCTAATCAGTACTAGTCGGGCTAAGTGTTTGTTTGTTTATTAGTGTTTAACGGCCTATCAACAGCTAAGGTCATGTAAGGCCGGGCAAACGGGTTCGATCCCATTTTAACCTGCTGCATTGGGGGGGGGGGGGGAAATCCCAAAATCAGAACGGAATATTTACATCAAGAACAAATATATTTAGCCCTGAAATTAGAATAACCTGACATGGTGCCAGGTCCATACCACACCAAGTCACTTGGCCCTTCCCCTAAAATAGGATTACGAATATCGTAATACTCATAAGGGGTATAACCAGATTCAACTGTCACATACAAAATGCCAAAGACGTATGTGAGGGCCAAACCAGGTCTCCAGTCGGGATTCCGGTAAGGATGAACCCTAAATCGTTAAAATACCCATCGCGGTGCTCCACACCTGCCACCCACCACTCGGGCTAAGTGGACTCTGGTGTGGTGATGACCTGGCAATGTCGGTTATTCTAATTTCAGGGCTGAATTTTTTTTTTTCTGTTCATATTCATTCTGACAGAGATTTTCTCCCTATCGCAGAAATATGGGATTCCACCCTAAAATGACCTTAGCTGTTGACAGGCCGTTAAACAACATTACTATGGTAATTTGTCAGCAGAATATATAGAATGGTTATGTTTGTTAATGGTTAAACCACTGTGACGGCCTTAACCTCACAGTGTCCATATTCAACAGCACAGTGCAGAAAGTAATGAATTAATGCTATCTAACAATGTATTTGTTTGTTGGGGTTTAACGGCATATCAACAGCTAATGTCATTTAAGGCCGGGTCAATTTGTTCAGTACTAAATCCCATATATTACCTGTACAAGTGCATATACATGTTCAAGTACATATACAAATGGGGGGAAAATCCCAAAATCAGAACTGAAAATTTACAATAAAAAAAAAATATACATTCATCCCTGAAATTAGAATAATCCTGATCTGATGCCAAGTCCTCGCTACACCAGAAGCACTTGGCCCCTCACAAAAGCAGTAGGATCAGTAATAATCTTACTACTTTTATAATGGGCAATAACCCAATTCAACTCGCATGTAACAAAAGAGCCAACGTATTTGTAAATATGCACCGATTTTCTGAACCAACATACACAGATGAGTAACATCTTGCTAGTATACACACCTACAGTTATATTATGTTCTTAGAGTGGCATTACAAACTATAAATATAGATATATGTTCTCCTCAAATTTCTTCCGTCTCTATATGACCTTAGCTGTTGCTGGGACGTTCAAAGGTACATGCAGACTCAGTAGGCACAAACTGTTCATTCACCATTACGCCACGTATTGATTGGCATTATTATACATTTTATATTATTTTATATCATACGTAAATTTCCACACTGATATCGGGGCGATAACCGTGTTTCCTTAAAATGTTAACTGAAATTACTATTCATTCTCTGTATTTATTTGTTGATGTGCAATGACTTATTTTCGGGTGACGTATTTAATTAGTACAAATAATTACAAAAATATTGTGCCTCAGTTGCATATGAAAATAGCCTGATACATGTACCACTGCGAGTCACTATCAGTAAAATACATATTACTAAATGGTTATATCTGTATAGCGGGCACTCGTAATTTTAAGAACTGGTGGAATAGTGACGCAATTATACACTTATTGAATTCCCCTAAAGAACAATTTTGCCTACAGAGTGTGCATGAACCTTTACACCAACTCACTTTCACTTCTTTCCTGACAACTTCTCATAAGCAATATAGGGAAACACATTAAAGGTACAATGTAGATTTGACTGCAGCCCATGATCTGCATCTGCATGTGAAAGTGTGTTATGAAAAGATGATAACAGGATTGTCCGAATTGAACTGGGTACTAAGTGTTGTAGGCCTAGGTGGTATGGTGCAAACTGATTGTCTTACTAAACACACCAGGACCCACAGCACCACAACTCTGAGAAAGAGAGCTAATCTACATACAATCAATCAAGTCGAGCAGTCAAAACAATGCTCTTGCAGTCTGTGGCTGTAGAGAGATTGAGGCGAAAAATAAGCGCTTGAATTACAGACATACAACAATAACAACATTGTGAAGTAAACATCTACTACCCATAACCGAACTGATGCCTGATGTTTTTTTTTTATTTACTAATTTAATATTAGCTATACTTTGATAGCAGGTATGTCAGCTACACACTGGATGATGGTCCACTGATGGATAACTAAAATGTGAATTAAGAATTATATATTAAAATGTATATTCCATTGTAGCAATGATATTATGCAGAATATATAAATACATAAGACATGAAAATTGAAATGCCAGGAAATGGAGTATGTAAAATATAGAGAAATGCTGTAGTAACTTGCAAGATATTTTACAACACAACTCTGTTACACCTTGTTACGCTTTGTTAGAGTATGTCCCCATACGTTACACCCGTTCTTACTCATGCAAAATTATTCATTGCACTATTTCCCCATGTTTACAGTTCCCTAGAAAACCGGTCCTATTTGTTTGTCCCTTTCGTTACAGTCGTTACACCGTTACAGTGTAACAATGAAGATGTGCAGGATATTTTAAAATACAACTCTGTTACACATTGTTACGCTTTGTTACAGTATTTCCCCATATGTTACATACTTTATCATTGTTACGGTCCCCTAGAAAACATGTCCAATTTTGTTGGCCTTTCGTTACAGTCGTTACACCGTTACAGTGTAACGATGAAGATGTGCAGGATATTTTAAAATACAACTCTGTTACACCTTGTTACACTTTGTTACAGTATTTACCCATACGTTACACATTTTATCATTGTTACGGTCCCCTAGAAAACATGTCCAATTTGTTTGGCCTTTCGTTACAGTCGTTAAACCGTTACAGTGTAACGATGAAGATGTGCAGAACATTTTAAAATACAACTCTGTTACACCTTGTTACGCTTTGTTACAGTATTTCCCAATGCGTTACACTTTTTATCATTGTTACGGTCCCCTGGAAAACAAGTCCTATTTTGTTGGCCTTTCGTTACAGTCGTTACACCGTTACAGTGTAAGGATGAAGATGTGCAGGACATTTTAAAATACAACTCTGTTACACCTTGTTACGCTTTGTTACAGTATTTCCCCATACGTTACACACTTTAGCATTGTTGCGGTCCCCTGGAAAACATGTCCTATTGTTTTGAAAATATTCAATAAAACAGAAAATATCAATAGTACTATACTATATGTCAGTTACTGGGGGGAAATATCCTTCGTTACAATGTTACACCGTTACACTGTAACAAAATGGGCACCTCCTGCCAGTTGGTATCTTTTTGTGCAGTATCTAGGCGGTGGTGCGGAGTACAGTGATGAATTACTGATGAATTACTGTATTGAACACACATGTATATGCACTGTGATACCGTACTTCACAATCCTCAGTTTTAAATTGTTTCTGTATCGTAAAACTGAAAATTTATTCATTTTGAAAAACTGAAAATTGTGGCAGATGATCGAAATGAAAACCGGATGTTTACATGCGAAATGAACCGGTGCATCGGTATATTTTAAACGCACGATGACCGACTGTATATTCATACCATATCCGTACGGATATATCTTATATACGAACGGATATCGTATGTTTGTATAATATTCGTATAGTACGTTTGTATAATGTAAACAAACTGTACTATACGATGATACGGTAAGTTTTTACCGCAAATAGCGAAAGAATGACCGCACAAACGGTATCGCGAAAGAATGACCGCAATAACGAGACCGCGATTGGACCGCAATTAGACTGCAATTTCCGGTGACACGAAATACCCAAATATACCCAAATATTGCCCAAATATACCCAAATATAGTATATGATAGTATCCAATGTGGTTGTTTTATGGAAATACCATAAAATAATACTTGCTAGTTGTATTTATTCCAGGATATAGCCGTATATCTGTATTGTGAAGATGGTATTAGTGAAAAATACCAAAAAATGGCCTATTTCAAAAGTGGCCAAGGCAAGGGAGATTACTGTAATATGACGCAAGTAAAATCGGGTATGACTGATGTACGAAATGGGCGAAAGGGCGAAATGGAGTTTGTCGGGCGAAATAGAGTTTTATATCGCCTATAACTTGCTAATTAATGCATGAAATTATTTGTTCTTCTTATTATATTTATTATACAGTTTTATATGTATAATATATAATTGTAAAAAAAGAAATGGGTATTTTCTTACATAATTTGATTTTAAATCAAAACTAGAAATGTGGCCTGTCGGCACACGAATACCCCCACTGGCAGCCAAAGAAAACGAGGCATTTTTGATTATAAGCCATTTAGCCGAGCGTTAAGGTTTCAAACGCATCAAGTCTGTGACCTTGACCCTGGGCATAGTGTGATAATCCATGCATCGGTGTAGAAGATATAGAGCGGAAGGGAATTTCAATAGGTTTGACCTTTGACCTTCAACTATGACCTTGACCTTGGACGTAGGTGCGTGGTTATTGATCGCGACACACCTTCTCATCCTGATAAACATTTGTGCCAAGGCATTTGATAATCCATGCATCGGTGTAGAAGATATAGAGCGGAAGGGAATTTCAATAGGTTTGACCTTTGACCTTCAACTGTGACCTTGTACGTAGGTGCGTGGTTAGCAATTTGATAATCCATGCATCGGTGTAGAAGATATAGAGCGGAAGGGAATTTCAATAGGTTTGACTTTTGACCTTCAACTGTGACCTTGACCTTGGACGTAGGTTCGTGGTTATTGATCGCGACACACCTTCTCATCATGAGAAACATTTGTGCCAAGCCATTTGATAATCCATGCATCGGTGTAGAAGATATAGAGCGGAAGGGAATTTCAATAGGTTTGACCTTTGACCTTCAACAGTGACCTTAACCTTGGACGTAGGTGCGTGGTTATTGATCGCGACACACCTTCTCATCATGAGAAACATTTGTGCTAAGCCATTTGATAATCCATGCATCGTGTAGAAGATATAGAGCGGAAGGAAATTTCTGTAGATTTGACATTTGACCTTCAACTGTGACCTTGACCTTGGATGTAGGTGCGTGGTTATTGATCGCGACACACCTTCTCATCATGAGAAACATTTGTGCTAAGCCATTTGATAATCCATGCATCGGTGTAGAAGATATAGAGCGGAAGGAAATTTCTGTAGATTTGACATTTGACCTTCAACTGTGACCTTGACCTTGGATGTAGGTGCGTGGTTATTGATCGCGACACACCTTCTCATCATGACAAACATTTGTGCCAAGCCATTTGATAATCCATGCATCGGTGTAGAAGATATAGAGCGGAAGGGAATTTCCAACAGACCGACAGACCGACCGACAAGCTGACTCTTATATACCCCCGACAAACTTTGTTTGTGGGGGTATAATTATTAATGACGGTGCTCAGAATATGTCGGGCGAAATGGAGAATGTCAGGCGAAATGAAGTTTTATATCGCCTATAATTTGCTAAAGGGCATGTTGTATAGTCCATGGGAAAAGGGACAGTATGGTATTTGCGAAGAGCGCAGTACCAGATCAGCCTATGCATCAGGTCAGTGTATACATTGGTAAGCAATTCAATACGTATCATAATATATTGAACAGGTCGGACGACGTGTGAAATATAATTATAAACTGCACGGCAACTGACCACCGTCTAGTTTCTGTTTAAGTACATGTTGTATAGACCCTGGTGCCTTACACCAGATCCAAATACAACACAAATATTCACTGCATTTTATATGTGTATTTTGGAAAAGTATGTCATATTTTTGTTGAGTCGAGAAAATGTGTTTAATATATATGTATTTACACACATAACATGCAATTGTGTGTCAGATTTTAGGCACCAGATACCAGATGTCATTAAAGTAATTATCGGCCACCACGTGATGGTCACTGAATACACAGGGTGTAAATCGGATTTATTTAATACCATCATAATTTTTTTAACGCGGTCAGAACTGACCACCGTCTAGTTTGCGCTATGGGGTGCCGGGCATTGATTATTTAATCATTTGATCAGTAGCTAACTGGACTAACTGGCACGGTCTCACAAATCCGAGTAGATCCTGATAGATACATGTAGTAGTATATAGGGAGTCAAAATTATACCACCTACTGTGATATCATTTACAACCCTCTATAATACCCCCACCACCCCAGAAAAACAATAAATTGGTTAACGAGGAAATTGTCCCCCACCAACCACGAAAAATAAAAAATTGGTCGTGAAAAAAAAAAATGTTTTCCCGACAGCAAATTTATGAATATTTGAGAAAATAATTATTGTACAAAATTAATTTCAATGTGCCCACGAGTGATAGTTTATATTCCAACATCCCCATTTTTTCTCCTCCAATTATATTGGTGTCATAAATACCTTATGTTTTTTTCACGTCAATTGAACATATAAATTTAATAGGTTATAATATATTATAACAAAATGGATAATAAAATACGCAAACGAATTGGAATTTTGTAATGACTTTGATGAAGAATTTTACGCTGCTGTTTCTACAGTATTAAAACACGGTAAAATGACAATACTATGTGATATCGAATACATGAAATATCAACGTAATTTATTACGCTGCGATAAAAACGTTGCATTTACAATATTAAAACCGGCAATTATGTCGCCGGTATAAGTATCAAATTTATGTAATGAAGCGACTAAATAGGATCGGAGAAACACTACTGAAACATTATCAAACTAATTTTATAAAACAGTTTAAAATCAAAGATCGTTTACGGATATGCGTTTCTACAATATCGCTTTTTAACGAATGAAATTGGAAAATTATTATTAGAAATTGGAAATTGAACAGAAAAAAAAACAACTATTAGAGAAAATGGATAATACAATACAATTGGAATTGAAAATTTTTAATAGCTGTGTTGAAGAAGTTTACGAAGCTTATGGGGGTTATAATCCTATATATAAATTCTATAAAATGAGAACACTAGGCGATATCGAATACATGAAATACCAGCGTAATTTATTACGCTCCGATAAAAACGTTGCATTTACAATATTATACCGGCAATTATGTCAACCATACAAGAGGCAAATACAAACATTAAGACGGATAATGCGTATCGGATATGAAACTAAGGTGTATTATATAAAATTGTTAAAACCCAACGATTTGTTTACGAATATACATTTCTACGATATCGCTTATAAAGAAATTGAAAAAATTATTATTGAACAGCAATGTTGATGCTAAGACAAATAACATCTCCCCGAAACCGCGCGTCCATTTATCCCCATGAACCTGCTAAGGTCAAATGTGTGTAATAGCACGTGGTGTCATGACAACGACCGGAGTTGTCTGCTCATTTTTTTTTTGTAAACTGGCAATTTATTTTTCATCAACCTCAAGCGGTCGGACTCCGAACGCCGTTGTCATGCAGTTGTTTACCATAGCGACCACATTTGTAGGGATAGAAATAAATAAATAAAAATGTTTAGCTCCAACCGCGGCGCGAACCCACGACCCTCGTCTCTATAGAGTATCTCCTTAACCCACACGACCACGTAGGCTGTTATGATAAACATTACCTAGTGTTGTACAATTATCAATTACGACAATGTTTCAATTACACGGGTTATGAACCATGCGTAAATTGATAGCCGAGGTAAACAGAGCGAGTGTATCAATTACACAGACGGTGTGAAACAGTGTAATCTCAGACAGAATTTTGGTAATTCTCAGTGAAAAAGCTCGCTAAATTTTTTTAGCGTGTCTTTTTCTATTTGCACATTCACTACACTAAACTATCCAGCCTACGCGACGATATTATTTCAACTAAAATCTGAACTTCTTTCGTTAATGGATTATAGTGTTGGTGAGTGGTATTGAGAGTTGGATACAAGTGATTCGTTCATATTATAAATTTACAAATTTAGTTTCAATATATTAGTATTACAAAATAAAGTTCAATTAACAATGAGAAACAATAGTGGGAAGAGTGCTTTAAGGACCAACACAACATAAGCCACCACATATCCGCCTGGTGTCTTCACGGACTTTATCAATAAACCGACCTGCTCTCTTTTTGAAATTCGGTTATTTTTTTGTCTAAAGTTCAGTTAAGTGCCCGCTTCTCTGTTGAGAGAGTCCTGCTGAGCGCAACCCCCCATAAAGCCTCCACAATGGCCTCCATGTGGGTCTTCTCTCGGACCCCCTAAACCCCCGACCTGGTCTCTTTCAGAAATTCGCTATTTTCCCGTCTAGTTCAGAAATTGGACGGCAATCTTAGTGCTGTGAAGTACTCTAAGCGCAACGCCATCATAACCTCCGCAATGGCCTCCGCAAGGTTCGACTGTGGTATTCTCCGACTTGATCAATACCACCGGGTCTCTTTCGAAATTTGGATATTTTTTATCTATTTTCGCAAACCGCCGCTTCTCTTGTTGATAAGAGGTCCACTAAGAGCTACACCCAAATAAGCCTCCGAAATATCCGCATGGTGGTCTTCTCGGGCTTACTCAATACCCGACGTGGCCTCTTTTCGAATTGGATATTATATTATCTAGTTCGTAATGCGCCAGCAGCTCTAATGAGAGAGTCCCTAAGGCCAACGTAAGGCCGCCTGGCGGTCTGATCGACATTTAACAATATCCGACCTGCTCTCTTTCGAAAATTATGGTTATTTTTTTACCTAGTTCGTTTAGTTCCGTTCTCTGATGAGAGAGTCCTCTAAGCGCAACGCATCATAACCGCCTGATCTTTCTCAATTTGTGCAGTTCGCCGTCAAGCACTTCTACTCTAACATCTGATATACTATACTCCTGTAAATCCCGTTTGTGACCTTTCGATAATGTTTTATTGATCAGGGCCTATAGGTTTTCTCATTAGTTAAAAAGTCGCCCGTGAAGGGTGAATCCAAACCTTCTGCCGGTTCCAATTTCTTTGAATTTGTCACCCAATCGGAAGAACTACTGGTCCGTATATACTCATTCTTAATTTTTTTTTTTTTTTTTTATTTTTTTTTATTTTTCAAAATTATTATTAAATATTGGCACCAATACTCATGGAAATTTCCAGAACTACCGAAATCGGTAATCGTTTTTCAACTTTCTCGCTTGATCATCGAGATATAGAACGAAATTCGTGGATATGTCCCCGATTCCAAAACTTTCATCTCGGGGTGTGGTAATCCAAAGGTCACAGTCTCGCATAGAAACATCGCTTGGTCGCACGGTTTTCAGTAATAGTCTTGGGGATCCGTCTACGTTTTGTAACGATGTTTTCAACATGCCGATCCCCCAGGTGCACCCAGAGAGTTTTTTTGTGAAGGCGAAGTCCACCCGGAATATCACCGACGTACTCACCCGGGTAAACACTCCTTGTTTGAGGAGTATGTCTCTCTAAAACCGAGTTGAAATACCCAACCCCGGTAGACCACTTAACCTATTATTCACTGCTGATGGTCATTGTTGCGAGCCCGGATAGCATCGATACTGTGATGTTGATTATACCGCAAGCTCTGAGTTGACAAAATCTTTGAGCTGTCTTTCCCCCATCTGTGAGGCACTTTAACACCGACTTGATTGTTCCACACCACTATAAAACCCTATCACTCTTATCTACATTCTGCCACCAACCGTGAAGTGATTGATCTTGAGGCCTACCCGCGTTTTCCAGCAGCAGTTGTCTATTAATTTTTTGAATTCACAACTCTATACCTATCTCTTCTTTGAACATTAGTGATAGTAGCAAACATAATAATATATTTCAAAATGGATACCAAAGCAATTAGCTTTAACTCAAAAAATAATGCAAAGTACGCCGTCGGAGGTAAATACACGCAAAAAGACGTGTTAACCGCCTTGTACACCCAAACCGAAACGTAGACCGGACAAGTGGGCAATTGCCACCAATTTCCCTAACATCTTTGAACAATAAAGCTTGCCCAAGATTACTAACGATTGAGGCGGTAAACGGGGGAAAGCAACACCGATTCAGTTTGGGCAGAAACCAATAAATTTATCGCTGTATGGTGCGCAACAGCCGGGTGTGGAGTTTTCACATAAAGACCATCTGACACCAAGAATGTCCATGCTCCGAAGTGTCTACAACCTTCATACACGCGTATTTACTATCAGGAGGATTCTCAAAGAACTAGGTATTTCACTACCTTAAGACAACGCCTTGATTCCCATTTCCAACGCATACGACCTGTATGGCCTTTTGAAAGAATGTGTAACGACTTTACCGTTTCAAATGACGACCGGACAGAGACAGAAAGAATTTCCTACAAGCACCGGCCTCGCGACGGTCTCATTCGGGCCAGTCCGTGAATTGGACGCCAGACTGGATTTAGACACGATCACCCTGCGACCACATCGTCGTCGGAATGCCGTAATTTTGACCACCGCGATGATGACTTTCGGGCCGGAAGTGTCCTGGAGGTCCGGCACTAGCGGCGTGTTTTCTTCCTTGTAAAATGTAACCATCCCGAAACGGGCTCACGTCGATTACATACAGCAGCTGCTGAAGGTTCCGAACGCGTGGGATACATATTTAAGATACGGGTCTAGGGTTTCACGCAGGCCGTGTTACTCGCGTCAACGACATCCAAACGCACGTACGTCCTGGGCCATCCTCGGCGCACAGAAGCAAACTGCTAGTTCTATACTGGGCACGGGAACACGTTCTGATGCACACAAACAATTCTTGGCACTTGTAAGAGGACGCCATCTCACTAGGGTGTGACCTGGAGAAGGCGATCCAGAATTATCAAGACGTGTTTGCAGAATGCCGACACTCCCAGTAGACTATGTATTAGGAATAGGTCTTTAATGAGGCGCCGAGCAATATATACTACGAGACGACCCTGTTGACGGTAACAATAATCAGATCGTAATCGCCACCGCCAATCAAAAAAATCGGCCCACACGGTAACGTGAACACGGATATCATCCAAGCGCACCACCAACCATGATCGGGTTCAACACTGGAGCCGAATTACATAAAACACAAAAAGGAATACACATCCCCCAATCGTAAATTGGATACACAATTGAACCCAGTACCCCCAAATCGTAAATTGATGCACCATCGAGTTCCATCAAACAGACCAATCGCGATTGGAGACACACACCCAATCCATCGAAAATTGGTGAAATTGAAAGCACAACACAACGAGGAGGAGATAATTAAGGCTCGTCATCGCCCTCGTTGCGATCGATTATTACGCTTTTGGTTGTAGGAACTCTCGTCTGGCGAAGAATATTAGGAACCCGGCGATTGCACGATTAAAGCCCAGGTATTTTAGCTATCAATCCCCGCCGTTTTTGATAATAATATGATAGCAAGTAAGTAACGATACTTCCGATCATTCCAGGTAGTTGCGGCAGCCGCCCGTTCGTCGGCTAATTTAGCCAGGAGACTGCGAGGGCTTTTAGTTGTTTTTTTTACCCACTCCTTGGCTCCACCGGATGCGCGGTGCTGGTGCGGCGCGGGTGGTGGCGCCGCACCACCAGTGAAAGCTAAACTATGGTCAATATAGTCATCGCCGATAGCAACGAGATGCTTGCTATCGGACTCCCTGCTCCTGAACAGAGTGCGAAGACGCTCACCGAGTGTCGTCCCCCTCGTGCAGGACCCTCTGAGATTGATTCGCGGATCGACTTATATGTGTGCGGAGAGCCTCACGGTTAGCCGAGCGGCCTCCAAGCGAGCTTCTCATTCGTCCCCCGCAAAGACCGGCAGTCGTTCGGCCAATCCGCTCGGTAGATTCTCTATCACACCGCTCCTCCCAGTTTTTCTTTCTCTTCAACGCGAATGTTCATCCACTCCGTGAGTTTGGAGAGTTTAAGACCAGTTCGCCCGGAACCGTTTTTGTAAGAGCCTTATCGAGTCCACGGAGTTCTCGAAGAGGAAACGGTGGGTCATCGTTGAGTATTTCCCCCAATTGCGATTGACGCTGAACGAGGTCTCCCATCGTGTTAATAACGTCGGTGCATATTATGAGGACCTCGCGAGCACGACCGTTTCTATCGTGGTGGCCGTCCCTCGCTATAGATTCGTCGTTAGACTGTAGGGCCTCTACAGCCGGGCCGGCACAATTGTTTACCCCTCTTCTAATCCGTGAAGCCTAGTTCGTTCTTTATGATTTTGGGCCACCGCCCCGTTTCCTGCAATGGTGTTTATGATAGGGGTTACCGGTCTTCATGTTGATGATCCGGGATATTGATGACTTTAGTACGCAATCAACCGTTCAGACATCCAATTCGAATTTGGAGTAGTCCGACCGACAGACGTACCAGAACCGAATCTGACAAAGGAATGTATTAGTTTTCGTTTACAGCTCCCCTCAAGTAATTTCCGACTTTGACCAACGCTGCTGGCAGCGCCACCTATTTCCTCCAATACACTAAATTGAGGGGTGTTTTGTCGAAGGTTGGTGATGGAATCCTCGAAGTTAACATCTCATCATCATAATCATCGACGTAATCGTCCTCTGCGATTTCATCATGTCAGCATCGTAATCCAGCCATCTTTAATAAAAAATTAATATGTATTAAAGACAAAACCATAACGGGTTTAATTAGTTTCAATAATTTTTCATAAAATTAATTATGTCTTCGAGTCAATACGGTCGCAAACTACAATCCATAACCCGCAGACCTGCGTGAGCCCCTCGGGTCAAAAGGCTGGTGAGACAGAGGTGTCCGTTAATAGAACAACACCATGCGACTATCGACCAGAACCAAGCACTTCTTAGTCCTGCTTCCCCCAACTCGGAACACACTACGTCCATAGTTCCGGGTACTGTTCGACTCGCTTCACTCTTTCGCTAACGTCGACGACGCGGACCGAACCGTCGATCAGAACCTGGGTCACGCCAAGTCAAGAAGGCGCCATGAAAAAGATTTCTGGGTAATGAGGTTGAATGTCGATCGATGACAGCGGACGTCTACCATAGCTACCAGGACCTGTGGAGAGACGGCACAATGAGCGTTAAACGCAGTCTATCAGGTATAGACATCCAAGCAAAAAAGAATGTAACCAAACTTAGAATCGGGGCATGCTAACAAGGCAGATAACAACGCGAGCGACAACGCGATCGCGGGCGCTTACGGCAACCACTTCTACATCCCGCTCGACTTGAGTTGCTAGAGAGTCAAATCCCTACTAACAGAGTGTGCTTTGGCTGACCGCCTCGAAAACGAACTAACGATCAACGCTACTGCCGAGTTTCTCATAGCCACCCTGGAAAGTACGACAATGGTCACGATGCCCGAACTCCGCGCGATTGATCAAACCCAGTACGCCGGGCCGCGTTGCCAACTTTACGACGAGTTCTTCGCCATCGCAAGATCCGAAAGACAAAAGCGAACACCATTGTGGAATATTAATGTCAACGTACCCGCCCGCTCGATTGAAAGGTATACAGAAAATGTTGTTCGAGATGCTCGTTCGCTGTGTTTGGTGCTAGAAAAACGACAAATTATATAGACCCCAAAATCACGAAGGTAGAGGTGACGATCGAGGTATCCCCCATCAACACTACACGCGAGTTCTTCGCGCGCACCATCAGTGGGATAAGTACGCAAAAGCAGATTGCTGCCGGCTCTAAGCGCGCTCACGAGGATGCAAGCAGTTGCCAAAGACCTGCATCTCTCGGCCCGTCCTCCCTCGTGGAGTTCCTGAATACCAAATACGCGTTATGGCTAGACACGAGCAGCGACGACGACCACATACACGGCAGCGGACGGCCAACACGTAGAGAACGCTAGTGAGGGTGGACGATCCAGATACCAATAGAGGCGGACGAGCCTGGCCATTGAACGTGTACTATATATAATTACAGAGGCACAACTGAACATCGAAGATGGCCGATACGTCTCAGGCGATCTACTGATTTAATAAAAAAATCATCTAACGATTATTAATTAAAATTCTAAAGAAAATTTGGAACAAATTAAAATTAGCAATCAAGACCAATTCACGATTGGAGATGCTCACTCTGCGCATACTATGTGGGCAACAGGATGTGGAAAAACGTTTTCATCTCGACTTGCTCGAGAGTCCTACCGCCGATGGCCTTTTCGTGACCACATGTGAACCTGTTTCCCACTGTGCGGCAACAACGATACTATCAGCGGCGCCCGTGATATGGAACGACCTGAGGTATGCGTTATTGACCCGGTGATAGCTTCACGATTGGTTGCGTGGTTTTAAAAGAAAAAAAATTTTTAACCAAAAGATTCCAGGGTGAGCCACCTATAAGGTGATATGACGAATTGCTCGGCCAAGGCGCGATGACCAAAAGAAGGACATGCTCTCCGACTTTCATTTTCTGGGGGCCACCGCCGCCATGCAGACAAAGCGTAATGGATCTCCACTCAAAAATACAACGCGTCCCTCAGGATCTGCGCGAATGCAAACGAAATGGTCGCCCTCATTTCACTGCAAGGACCGAGACTCATTCGATGACTGTCTTCGAGAGAATGACTTATCCCACGCGCGTGGAGCGCCTGGAAGTTCGACCCAGATGCTTTCCGGAAACTAAGCACGCCACAAGCATCTCTAAAGACCTGATCAACCAACTGCATAAAAAAATTTAATCTAAATTTATTTAATAATTGTTTGAAAAAATTAAGGAAATTACAAAGTAAAAAGCAAATTGCAATCTTTAACAACGCTTAGCAATTGCTGAACAATTCTGAACAAATACTGAACAAATTCTGAACAAATGCTGGAACAAATGTTAACAATGATAACACTTTGGTTGCTCGCGCTGCGATCTTTGTTGCGAGCATAATGTGATCATAAGTATCGGGTAGGTGCGCTTGGCAATATGGTTAAAGTGATGAGACTTGTTTAGAAATTTAAATTACTAATTTTGAAAAAATAAGAAAAATGAACTGCGACGAACTTCTCGATCATCTAAAGTAATAAACCTCAACTCCGACAGCCAACATACTGAAAGAATAATTGAAACATCAACTCCGACAGAGCAATCGGATCAACTCCAACTCCAACGGCAGTTGGTATTGGTTTGAGTGCCAACGACCTCCGAATGAAAATTCAAGCGGCGACGCGAGCGTCTAGCGCTGCTGGTTGCTGGGGGACATATCGGAGCATTAACACGGTAAGCGGTCTCTCAGTTTGTCAGTGGATAAATGTCAGATGCGGAGATTGATAAAATGTAACGCGATACGAATCCAAGATTAGGTGCGGAGATGACAAAATCTCTCGGATCCGGCGGCTATTACATTTGTACGCTAACCCCATTATAAATAGTATACTTCTCCCATATACCAAACTCCGAAGGTTTGATTCACGATCAATAGACTGACCCTTATTATGGGACACACTCTTATAACGGCAATGCAGCTCAATTATCACAATTTTGGAATGAACTTAGCTCCATGACAACCGCGTTGACACGGGTAAACACTGTCAATTTGACATATACTCCCACGAACTATAAGCCCTGAAAAAGATGACACAAGACACACCACACGAGAGTGACGGGTTGAACAGCATTGCTCCAACACAATAGAACCCGAGAGTTACTTACTTCCGCCACTGGATGACATACCTCATAATAAAAAAACCCAAAAGACAGCAGCTGGCGGGCGCCGGCTGCACCCGAAAAGTTAAACCAGATAAAAATCCTCGCCGAGCTTCGAGGATGGCTAAAACAGACGTTTGCAATCGGGACAGGAAACAGCAAAACATCTGAAAGACAGAGCCAACGGGTTTTCAACTCAATCCCGATCGGGTTGAGTGCAACAATCACCCCCTCAATTCACGAAGAAAGCACACCCAAATTCTTTGAATTTGTCACCCAATACCCCCAACTCCAAATCACGAAAGGGGGTTTGGAGTTGGCCAATCCGATTGAACCCCAATTCACGAATGGAGTTGGTTTGGTTGTGGTGTTCTGGCAGTTTGTTGGTGCCCTGTGCGTGTGGAAAATCCCCTATTACACCAATCCCGATTGGAAACACAACCAGCCAGTGTTCAGAAGAAAGTTACGAAACCCAATCATCAACAATGTTTGAATTGGATGCGCCCCATTTAAAATCATTGAACGCGACCACCTCCTTATAATATGCAATACTTATAACAATTGCTGAACAAGAGGAAAAATGTTAGTGAATTGCGCTTATCACGCCGTGTTGATATCGGGTTTCAGTATCGGGTAATTCGCTATCAAAGATGGCCCTAGGAGATCCGCTCCCAAATTGGACTTTTACTGTGAGAGACGTAGGGGTCGCGACTTAGATGAAGCGGACGTCAGTTTGGACCCTGAGATAATCTAGTTAAAGCTGGAATTCTACCAGTTAAAATATGGAAATAAATGGCATCAATCGCAGTAATAGTAAGGTGGTGCGCTTGTAAACGCATTGGCGTTCATCGGTAGCAACATTAAATTCTCTAAAATTAAAAGCTACGAACGTGGATGATGAGCGTAAAGCGTCACGATTTAGCTTAGACAACTCTAATTAGCGCAAACGAAGCGTGGTCGAAAAAACGAAGAACCGCCCATCTGGACTGGGTCAATGAGACTTCGCCGCGAAAATCACGCCTCGCAAACTGTTTCAGAACGTTGAAGAGTCACCAGCGAGTACACGCTGCAATATCCGCACAAAAGCCTCATCCAATGGATCGCGAGCCACAACTTTCAGATTTCTATTACCGTCAGAGGCCACAAAAGACAGCGAGATCGACGTTCATGACCCGTCGTGTGAATGGGTGTGGTGGGTCTCGTCGCTACTATATAAAATTAATTAATTAATTAAAACAAATATTTTTTATAAAATATATATATATAGAACGATGTTAGTTTAGACGAACTTTATGACACTATGATCGATTAGCATACACTGCCCAAAAAACATACGTTTTACCCTGTGCACATAGTATGATTCGACTGGCCCGAGATTGTCTCTAGACGTGGCGCGAGAGACGAAAAAGAGCCGACCCTTTTCACAAAGCGGATGTTAGATTCCACAGATTCCCCCTCTCCTGTTCCAACCCAAACCGAGTTGGGCTGCAGCGAACTTCCAACAAAGGTTATTATTACCGAACGCAGTATTACCGGACGAACTGGCTAGGGCAATGTTGGAGATTAGTCCGATAATTAGAATACTTCGCATACGAATGAACACGCGCAAACTTGAAACCAAACTAACGCGCTAAGCTAGCTAACACGTACTATAGCCTCCCGCGGGTTCTGAAGGGACTCGCGGGCCCATCAAGAACGCGCGCGCGACCAGGTTCAGAAAACAGCTGTCAAGGAATTGCTCAAAAGCATGCCATCTGGCATATCTATTTACCCACGCCTCACAATATTCCGCGCCCCGACATTCGACGTGCCGGTGCCGAAACCAGGTCACACAAGTGGATCTCCTGTTTCACCCTCACGATCCCGTCGGTCGCACAACGTACAAGTACGCACTGACAATCGATTTGACGTAGCGAGTCGTTAAAAGGGGGCTGAGCCGTTGCCACTAAAGAGTCTACAAGGAGTGGCCGACTCTTTCCCGAATATATAAGATGATCCCTCTCAAATGCCGTAATCTTCTCCAGTCGATCCCGGCAGCGAGTTCATGCGCGGTCTCTCATACTATTAGTCTAATGCACAAATTTTCTATCAGACGCGGCCGCGTTCAACATCCACCGGGACCGAAGGGGATAGTGGAGCGCTTTTCAATCGAACCCTGGCTGAGAGACTGTTCGGTACACCAATGCGCTAAAGAACTATGTAGAATACCTCATTCGCTGAATACGACACCGAGTGGGTGGCCAGACTGCCCGCCGTGGTCTCCGAACTGAACGGAGAGGTGACCAGATTTAAGGTAAAAGCCAGTAGATGCTATCAAGTATAAAAGGGTGACGAGCAAATCCCTCTGCCTCCTCGCGGGATCGAAAAGGAGCGAAAGAACAGAGTGACACCGTTTGGTTTAGAGGAGCAGCGGCTCATCAGTATATTGACGTCCGGTACCTCTATCAACCTGAGAGACTCGAAGGTGGCAGCCGACCGCGCGACTGAATCCCGGTTTACCACCCGAGTATGATCATCTAGATCGATCTATTACCAAACCTGATGAGCCCGTGCTCTACTATTTGTATGATGGGCCATCTCGAGGGTTTGTTTCGCCGAAGAACGTTCTATGGTGCCTTCTGACACCCAGCTACCCCCGGAACGTCAGAATCTTTAGAGATGTACAGTAAATGTATTCCGCTGGTAACACGCGTCTTTTTATCGAAGTATGCCGAGAGTCCTAATTTTTGTTGACAGTACGTTTTCATAACGCCGTCTTTCATTATAAAATCCTCTATTTTGATGCTACATCTATAATGTGTTTTTCCATCTTCAGTAGTTTCACTTAGTACTCGATTATATCTATCCCAATTAAAATTGTTAGTCTCTTGGACATTCCTATCTGGCAAGTAGTTTTATTAATTTTTTCAAAATTAGTTGAATAAATTTGTCTACGAAAAAACACTTACTAGAAAAACCTATCGCCCTATCCCCGCTAAATTCCATTTTTGAAAAGTCCTGCTCTCTTTCTTCGCCTCCATTATTCCCTAGCCAACCATTATTATTTTCTTTTTCAAACCGTCTATAAAGTAGGTCTAATCAATTTCCTCTAACGATTATTCCACTAACCTATATACATACTATCCTTTATCATCTGTAATAATTCAAAGTCTTCTCTTTTTACGTATTTGTCTAGAAATTCGTATTACATTCAACATTCCTCAATTTGGCTAGTTGATACACGCTATGGACCACAATGAAAGGGGGCTCTTTACTCACACCGGGGTTTTCGTGAAGATATTTCGTAACGCAACTCCTATCTCTCCAAAATCAATCAAAGAATGCAGATCTTAACGCTTTGTCAACACAGGTTTTCGTCCTGTGTAATGTCCGTAATTAATGTCTCTCTTTTGCCTCTATCATTTTTTCCACAACACGAAATACCTAATAATTTTCATTATATCCGCTACAGGTTTCTTATTTGGTTCTACATCGCCCCTGTTCGTCTTGCGGCCTGCAACTTTTTTTGCGAACCATTCGAAGGGTTTACCACAAATATAATCTAAAATACGATGAACTCCCGTTATTTCTAGTCCGTGTTTTAAATACCAAATTCAACAAGGCGTGTACAGCAATACTTAGTGGCCGACATAGATCCCACCAATTTTCATCCTTCCATTATCCTCTAGTCTCAATATCTTCAATATTTTATCATGGTGTTCGGAACTCATCACTCTACTTCTCTGTTAAATAAATATTGGGAACATTTCAGAAAACTTATCTTTTTAAGCTTGTGTAGAACTTCTATAACCCACCATCCGCAAACCCAAACTCATCTCCAGATAAAACTCTTTACAAAACTTTTAATAAAATTTATGATTATGGTGGGTAACTAAATGGAGTAATAGTTTCTCTCCCACTCGGCATATCTTTATTAAACGTAAGATAAAGATAACGAGTTTGCATCATACCCAAAATAGCCTTGGCAAGGTTTGTTAATTTTTCATTTGAGGAAATTAGATCTAATATTTGAAACACCGGCTTCTGCATAGCGTGTAAATACATTGATGGACCCCGCCTAGAGCGTCTTTCATCATTTCGTATGTTTCTTCTTTGGTGCATATAGAGCATCCTCCGGTATAACCACCTTATGATTTTGTTCTTACTGGTTCCTCCTCAATAATATTGTATAGCCACAACCCGGTATGTTACCGCATCTTTGAAAATATCCACACCTCGTTTTTTATAAAATTCACCAAATAACACACATTTTTTTCCACCGCTTTCTAGAACGGTGCTACAACTAAATCGTTATAATATTTCAACCAATCTCTGAAATGTTATCATATTCTTTTCTTCGAAAATTCTACGACAGTTTACTTATTTCTGTTCATCTAGTAACCATTTTCCCTGATAGTTTGGAATACCAATTTCTCTATATCAGGCAGTCCTGGGTAATCAAGTTTGTCTGGAGAATCGAACCACTCGTAAGGAAGAAGATTTCTGTCCTTTGCAGTCGTTAGGCTTTTATCCAACTATCGTAACGTACACCCGTCCACAGGTAAAGTATTACCATCAAGAAATCTAAACTCCGGAGTAAATGGAAATATTGTCCGCGTTTTGCCCGTTTTCCCTCCTACCCCGACCATTTACTTTCTTTGGTTGTTGCAGATATTCACCTACTAAAATATTTCTTTATTAAGTTTATATCGTACTTACTGCTGTTTAAAACCTATAACCGTAACTTAGCTCTATCCACTTTTCGATCTTGGCGATTGGTATTTATGTAAATGTTCTGTAATAAACCCATATCTCAACCATACTTCTTCTCTATAAAATCGCTTCCCCTGACTTTTCAATCTTCTACAAATTTTTCTATAAGTTTTGCAGGATCTTTATCACAAATATGAGTTACTGTTCCTGAGAAATGTAAGTCCTATACTAATACTTACCGTAACGTGCCAGCTTCGACTCCTAAACTATTACCTAGCATTTAAATCTTGGGTTGAGATATGCCTCAAAATCATATACAAACTGAATATGATAAAAGAGTATGTGTCGCAACCGATCTTTATATCTTACCCGTTTTCCTCCTTTGGAATTCGCATCTCCACATAACTACTAAGTTGAATCATTGCTTCTTCTAATAAATGTATCTCTTCTCATAGTGGATGGCGCGATCGTTTTTACTATGCTTAGCATGAATCTCAACTCTACCCGTGCCAGTAACAGCCGTGATATGATATACGGTATTGTTTTCTTGCAGTATCCATCACTGAGCACCTAAAATCCATCTTTCACCACCGTGGTCCCACACTGTTCGTGGTGAATGTGCATTCATCCCTCTTTCCACAGATTGTATCCAATCGAGCGCCCATAACTGTTAGAACTATTGGGTAGAACGCTTTTCGAACGACGAAACGCGGAGCCTTCTAAATAATACCATCACATAATACCTTCTGTCCCTCACCATTCATACATGTTGGTCAACCGTGTCACTTCATATTACTACTCCGCTTTGTGAATCTCTGTTACAAATATTGCAGGCGAAGTTTTGATAGGTTATTAGGTTTTTTATATCAGAAATGCGTGATTATTAAACAACCCTATTGTCATTGGTTATTACCTATTTCATTATAGTGCGCTGGTACCTTTCTCAACCACCAGTACTTATATTTGGTCGGTGGATAAACTCATAACCTACCTTTAAAAACCTCTTAAACCTTTTTTTAGATCTGAAAAAGAAAAGGTGAAAACAACATTACTACCGCATATTGCTTACTAAGTTCTTCTTCCGCTTTTTCAGGTACATCTGACAGGTCTATCTTTTTATCAAGGGTGCATAGCTAGACACCTGAACAGAACAAAGATCGTCATTATACTTATCTAAAGAATACATACCTTTTCTATTCCTCAACCATTCTGGAATTTCTCCCTCCTGCTGCTTCTTTGGATTGAGTCCCAAATCTATTCCCCAACTGCCCTGTAATTAGCTTTTACAAAAACCACTACCCATCCATACAAACTTCCACTTGTATTGGTCTGTCCCTATTTTATCGGACATTATTCGTGTTGCTCATTATCTGACAGCCATTTTAACTGGTTTTTTTCCATTGATTACAGTGGTCTCGCTACCACCGAGATTTTTTGTTAAAAATTAGAGTTTATAGGTCTCTCATTTTTAGTTTCCCTCCTCCATATGTTCTAGCTGTAAGAATATGAATATCTCAAATAAAAAATTATGTGTTTTAGATACGGAGCGAAGTTTATCGGACATGCGTTCAGACCTCGTTGATGTCAATGTTTTTACGAAAGGATAATGTAACACCCGTCTTCCAATTTCTAACTTTTCCCATGTTTCATCGTGGAAGCCCCCAAAATTTCTTCACCTTTTTCCACTATCGTGCGAACTATAGATTTTTTTCTTATTATATTGGTATTAGGTCCGTCTAATTTGAGACAAATTATTGTGCTTGAAGGTAAATCTTTATAGAATTAATTAACACTAGCCCTTGAACCCCGCAATACTTTCTTTTGAATTTCTGTATACCAACTTCCTTCTGCTAGTGAGAGGTCCTTTTAAAGGCTCCTCGTTTGTGGGCGCGGGTAAAAACCGCTTCATAAACGCCTCATTCTTTGTAGGCGTTATCAATTTGTCAACCCCCTAACTCTCAACCGTTTACTAAGTAAACCCTAAGATCGGCTTCTCTTCTCAAACTTTCTATTCTGGCGATATCATATTATTCGTAATATTACTTTTTGTAAAACCTATGAAATTTATCTGTTCAATTAGTCCGTGAAAAATTAAGTTTTTTTCACGTCCAATTGAACATAAACATATACATATACATATATAAATGGAGTGTGAGAGACTTGTTGAAAAACGTTACGCGTAAAACTATCTCGAAGGCCATCTAGCGAGACGTAGACAGTTTCCTTGTGGCCCCCCCCCCACCCCCCGCAATTTCAAATGCCCCAAAGCCCTTGTAAATTCGTTAGTGCCCAAACCCTTTGTAACATAAGCAACTACGCGTCAGTGGTCTAAAGGGGAAACGTGTTAGACAAGAGCTGGTAGAATTAGTTGCAGATCTACGGAATCAATTAGCAATAACGAGGAGGAAAATGGGTGTTGGAATATAGACTATTGCGCGAGGAAACGCATTTAAATGGAAACTTATTAGAAGAAATTCTAAATTTGCTGTCGGGAAAACTTTATGTTTTTTTTCCACGACTAATTTTTATTTTTCACCGTGGTTGGTGGGGACAATTTCCTCGTTACCATTTATGGTTTTTCTGGATGGTGGGGGTATTATAGAGGTTGTAAAAGATATCACAGGTAGGTGGTATCATTTTGACCCCAATATACTACTCATGTAAAAATAGCGAAACGCTGATTGTTGTTTGTACAAGACGACAAAGATGTGGATTTTTCGTACAGTGCAGCAGTGGGGCAAAACACAATTTCGTACCCCAACACTAATAAACTGGTAACCAAGGCCCGCCTGTCGGTATCACGGCCATGTACTTATCCATTGATACACACGAGACATGCTGTAGAAAATGGATTCAAGTGAATCTGGCGACCATGTGGCCCAGAGCAAGTAGTGAATTCGACAACAGTCCACCAGCGCAACATAGTTCGTTATGCAATCAGTCCTTAGTAATAACAGACTGGCCATTATATAAATACCATAACTGTGGTTAACTATAAGTATAATCCGGGAAGCATTATTATTTTTATATGTACACTGGTCCAGTTTATCACGCAGCTGGCAGGTTTTTCCATGCTTAGTGTGTCAAGTGGGATACTCATTACATACTAGTGAGAGAATCCGTAAACATGTACCACCCCCCTGTTTTGAAGGTTGATCATGTATGACCCAAGGCCGCAGGCTGGACATGATCAAACGTTATTGTTACATTACCAACAAAAAACTGATGTAATTTGAGCATTATATTCAGCATATTCCGGGGCCGTGTCATGAACGTCATAAAGTAGTGACGTCATGAAAGCATAATCCGCTTAGTGACAGTCAATGAAGGCACTAGTCTAAGGCGCGGCCCCGGGGAAATGAGGCAATGCCTAAAGCCATATGCAAACAGCACGCGCTATATATGTGCAAACAACGGAAACCATGTAACAATAATTGATACATAATATCCATGTTTCCAGTATCTGTTTGTGATTATAATGCTAGCATTAAATGACACATAATGCAGCAGTATATGTAAGAGTAGATGCTAAATATGCGGGTATGAATTGTGACATGTGGTACATATACATGTATGTCAAGAACTCGGCAGTGCGCCCGATCATTACGCTGTTTAACATGTGGAACATGTACACGTATGTCGGGATCTCGCGAGAACGTACTCAAAATATGCTCACATATACATGTCACACAGAGTAGTGGTCGGACGTACACCAGAGTTCCCGACATAGGTGTACATGTACCACATGTCACACGGAGAAATGAAGGGACGTACGCCAGAGTGCTCGACATACATGTACATGTACCACATGTCACTCAGCGTAGTGACGGGACGTATTGCCGAGTTCCAGACATACATGTACACAGCATGTAACATGCCTCATGTCACACAGCGTGGTGACGGGACGTACTACCGAGTTCCCGAGATACATGTTTCACATGTCACACAGAGAAACATCGGGATGTCCCGTCACTACTCTGTGTGACATGTGGTACATTTACACGTATGTCGGGAACCCGATAGTACGCCCCGTCAGTATACTATTTACTATTCAAACGTTTCACCGTGTATGAAAAACAACACATATTATTGACCAAACACACACACCATCGCACCGATGGCAATAAACCAACACTACTATCCTATGCTTAGTGCCTGAGAAATAATGAGCCGAAAAATCAGCGGCTGGATCTAATCGGCAGCGCAGGAAATCTCTCTCTCAATACACAGCATCGGTGTGTCAGGTGTGGTGTGTGTCCGGCGGACATCAGGCAATATAAAATGAATTTACTGAATATAATCCCCACCCGCCCCTAAACAGTAATGCCAGATTATTTTTTATTTGATAATAGTTGAAGAAACATCATTAACTATTGTTGTTATTAACACTATTTACAACAACTTTTAATAAAAAATAAAAAATAAGACACACACCCACCATATTCCCCGCCCCCACCAAAATTCGGATGATATTC
Source organism: Conchocele bisecta (assembly GCA_029237695.1). Lineage (NCBI taxonomy): Eukaryota > Metazoa > Mollusca > Bivalvia > Lucinida > Thyasiridae > Conchocele > Conchocele bisecta. The sequence continues at coordinate 133,988,254 of CM055267.1, forward strand.
AATAAATTAACTTTAAATGGCCTCACAAGTCGCCACAATGGCCGCGAGGTATATTCCACTAAACTAGTGTGATACCTCTGGTGACGGTTCTGTAATGACTATAATGTAAATATAATTAAATAACTCGGACTGTGTGCTTTATTCTTAGTTTACTTGTGCTAATTCAGTAAAATGCAGTATGAAACATTACAAATTGAACACTCGTAGTGGTAGTTTTAAATGTAGAAAATACCGTTTATTTAACCAGATGAGCTGATTATCGTGACATAATGCACGAGTGATTTGGTCCTTGCACGAAACAAACGAGTGAGCGTAGCGAACCGAGTTTGTTTAGCGGTAGGGCCCAATCACGAGGGCGATACTTTATAAAAAGAAAGCGAATCAAGCTTAATATGGCCAAGAGCAGGTGTGCTAATTAATTTCTGGAGGCGTGTCGTTGTGAAGGCGACGGTCTCCAGATTCAGGGTGTGTGTCTGTGAACAGCATTTGATTGGCCGACGGAACACGTCATTGCAACGCTACTGACAATCATTTCTCCATATATGGTAAGCACGAGTGTGGCGTAATTCACCGTTATATTTCTGTAAACTACTGGCTGAAATGTAAGAAATGCCGTTTATTTAAACAGTTGAACTGATTATTGTGAAATAATGCACGAGTGATTATGTCCTTCCGCTAAAAAAACGAGTGAGCGTAGTGAAACGAGTTTGTTTAGCGGTAGGACACAATGACGAGGGAATTATTTCAAGATAATCAGTTCACCTGATTAAATAAACATTTTCTTGCATTTCACATATGATTTGTCATGAAAACAAAGTGAATCAGGCTTAAAATATGGTCAAGAGTTATGTGAATTCATTTCTGGAGGCGGGCCGTATGGAAGGTAGTATCCGCCATAATTATATATGGCTTGATGCTTGCTGGCTGATTACATTACACGTTCTATGCGTGTTATTGCATTCATCGTTTGTATTTATGACAATTATATGTGGCCTGGTGCTTGCCTGTTGATGGAATTACAACTTATATCTGTGCTATTATATTCGTCATTTGTATTTATAACATTTGAAATCGTCCTGGTATATATTTGTCTTTATTGCATGCGCATTTGGCTTGATGTTTCATTCATTCGTACAGTTACAATGGAACCAATGCGTTCGTTTTAATTACATGCTACATGTGGCTTGATGCTAGATTATTAGTGACACCCGGAGTTTCATTATTGATTATTGCATCGCTGTTTTGCGAGACAATTGTCAGCCACGCCACGCCCCTTGACAACAATAATTGCAACAGTAATTTGGGAACAACCATTATGACGCCAGGTGCGCTGCTAAAACTTAAAATAGTTCTCCCTAAATTATTTAATATGCTGGTACCTGTACTACAATGCGTTGCTCTCTAAATTGGTTGCATGTCCCTAACGGTGTTGATGTAGATTCATGCCGCCTTTTCTGTTGGGCCATGTTTAGGTTAAAAGACACCAAATAGTTTTACTGTATAATTTAACCGAATCCCAGCCAGACTTTCCTAATTTCACTATTCGTATGGATGTTGTGGGACCAACCTCATCATGTCCACCATTATTGTTTACATTATTTGGCCACGGAAACTCTGTTTACATCTCGTGACCAACAGGCTCAGTGTTTTCTTTTAAATGCTTCAAATATGCTGAAAACTGGTGTTAAAAACACCCCTACATATTCCTCAAGTGAAACTGGGTAGTAATGGATCAAGATCTACTTTTGCATTTTATTTTACTCAATTTCTCCAACCTTAAACATAGAGTGCTACATGCCAGGTTATATTATAGGGAGACATGTTTTTCTTTATTCTTTCAATCTGACATTTTTCTGGCCAAATAAACATTGATTTACCATTACCAGACGTACAAATTGACATTATTATACTTTTTATATCAAACGCGAAATGCCTGTTTGATATCAGGGGCGATAACCGTGTTTCCTTAAAATGATAACGGAAACAACTATTTATTCCATTTATTTATTTTTTGATGTCCAATATCATACTTTATGATATGTCGATAAAAATATTTATTCAGCATTTAGTTGATATAAATAATTTAAAAATACTGCGATACCACCGCGAGTCTCTATGAGTACATTAAAGATTACTAAATAATTATATCTGTGTAGCTGGCACTCGTAATTTTTAAAAGTGGTGGACTAGTTGCAATTATACACTTATTTAATTTCCATAAAGAAAAATGTGTACGTACTGGATGGGACCGCTTCAACAATAATTAAATCTATATTTTAATTAGTCAAGATCCAGAGCAGAATGGGTGCAGGTTATTGGAAAATAGGTCCCCACCAACAACATCCATAAGAAAAATGAAAGTAGCAGAGAATAGCAAACTATGTGGTAACGGGTTAGTGTTTTAGGGAAAATCAATGGTGGTGGGCCACCTTAGTCTGATCCCTGACGGTTATTGGTTTGCATCGGTAACGGGCCAGTTTGACAGTCTAACCTGTGTAAGTTACCATATGTGTAACTTACTATAAAAAATGTGATTTTTTTTCAATTACGTACATATGTAATTTAA
>CM055267.1:133991319-134163599 GCA_029237695.1 Conchocele bisecta
TGTTATTTATGAAAGATATTGTAAATTTTGTAAATCTCTTTCTTGCGTATGAATTTGACACTACTCAATCAACAATATCTAGACTTTTTTACACGGACAATTGACTGTATGCACAAGCGGCTAAAGAAACTCATAACATGGCCAGAGCGCGAGACATTGAGAAAAACCATGCCAATAGAATTTAGGAAGTACTTCGGCGACAGGTGAGCAGCGATAATTGATTGTTTTGAGGTATTTATTGAGAAACCAAGTGGTTTGAAAGCCAGAGCAGAAACCTGGTCTTCATACAAACACCACCACACTGTGAAATTTCTAATTTGAATTACTCCTCAGGGCAGTGTGTCGTCGTGTGAGTGACAATTTGTTACAGAAAACAATGACTTCCTGTCCAAGTTATTACCTGTGGATTTAGTGTTGGCGGACAGAGGAATTGATGTCAAGGACAGTGTTGGCTCGGTAGCTGCAGAAGTGAAGATTCCTGCATTTACGAAAGGTCGTGATCAGCTATCCCCTCTGGACGTGGAATCAACGCGTAAACTTGCCCACTCAAGAATACATGTGGAACGGGTTATTAGTTCAGTTCGACAGAAATATACTATAGGTGGTTAAATTATATTTTCTAAGAATCTCTCCTGAACAAAGGCAGCTAATTTATGCTATCACGTGACCATAATTCAGGGGAGATAACTTTTGTTGACCAGCTGTTTGATGCTTGCGTTATTTCGGCCGCACCTACTCAAGGCCTTGCACGCCGTTACGCAGATGTGAACCCAAAACATATTATCTGCAATAATATTCCTTTGGGTGTCTCATCTGGTATGCTCATATGTTTATACATGTACATGGATGCAAGTGGAAGTCCAAGCTCGTTTGAGATGGGATAGAAGAACAATTGGGATTGGTGTAAAATGTCATTTATTTTTAAATGACGATGGCTAGCACATGGTACCAGCCGTACTGTTAATGACAGAATAAATGTCATGTTTTTCAATTGACTAAATGGCTAGTACATGGTACTAGCCGTACTGTTAATGACATGAGTTAGATTTTGTATAACTGCTCCCATCTAAAAGGTGGGCATACACATCCGCCATAGTCATAGATGTAACATGTCGCTAGACACATGTACTCAATGACACGCCCACCCGTAGGACTTCCAATTACAACCAATAAACCGCATATAACTCCACAATCAGAAAGGCATGTAATATTGCAACACAACATGTATATTTAACACCAACACTTGCCTACCTTGACTAGTAGGACGATAACTAACATTGGCTATGAACCACGTTATCTGAGACCAAACGTCACCAGTGCACGTGCATGTAATTGCGCGACTGTCAGACTACACTGTACACTCGAGCAACCACACCCACAATAGCTGGCTATTATCTACACATTACAACGTGACCTTCGTACATTATATACATAAATTGGACATGGTTCTTCTCTCAGTGCACATGTGCGGAGATGGACGAACGCCAGTCTACACTGTGCATCCCTACATCACCGCCCCAAACCCACTGGATTGTTTCAGCACTTATTCGTTTATCAGTGCCAGTGCGTGCATTGCGCGAAAGTCAGACTACACTGTACCCTCGAGCGATTACAACCACAATAGCTGGCTGTTATCCATGCATTGCGTGACTTCGTACCTTATTTACATAATTTGGATATAGTTCTGTATCAGTGCATTTGCGCAACGATGAATGAATGCCAGTCTACACTGTGCATCCACACATCCCTGCCCAAACCCACCCACTGGCGATCAACACCTCTTCCGTTCCATCATTTACCCGCGCAAGCGTGTGCACTCGCGCAAATGTCAGACTACTCTGTACACTCAGCGAATACACTCGCATACACTGGCCGATATACCGTATGCACGCAATGAGTGGACTTACAATACATTATTTACATAATTTCAACATTGTCCACATGACAACATGAAGCATCATATTGGTAATAGTGTAAAAACAGTAGTACACATAGGAAAATACATAATATCAGTCAATACTGTGTCAGTAGCACTATACCCTCACCATACACGGAGACCTTGAAGCAGAAATGCAAAGAATTTGTGTTTCTTCCTTTAAAGAAACTTGGATCTTTAGACTAAATTCTGCATTATTAAGGATGCATAATAATCGACAGGTATAACGTATTGACACACCAATGGGCATTGGAGAATTATGACATTTCTACTTCAAGTACTAATCTACAGCTGCAGTACTGGCAGCCGAATGTAGTTGTGTACTGCATCTGAAGACCACCTGCCCATTTTTTCGTATGGCTTCTTCTGAATGACCCTCAAGTAGTGCGGCACTAGCCGCTCCAATCCTAAAACTATGAGGCTTGTAGCGTGTCGGATCTAAACCCAGAAACGACACCAAAAGTTTCATTTTTTCCAAGACGAACGAATATGTGACTGGCAAGCCGTTTTGAAATTGAAACAAGGGGCCAGATGCGTGTCGGAAAACCTGGCGGTAAGCATACAAAGCTAAAACGGGACAGAACTGAGCTTGACGACATGAAAAATGCAGCACAACTGGCGATGACCCTTTCTTATGTTTGTAATGATGCAGTGTAATGTTTAAACCACAAAGTTTTCCATTTTCTGTCACAAACTGTGCATCCGCCACTTGCAGCACATGTGACGGATCTGATGACGTTTTCAGACACAATTCTCCCATCCTGAAGAATCCATTATATGCTAATAGAAAAATAGCGGGTAACAACACGCGATATTGCTGTGCAGTGATGGTTATAGGAATAGACTCCAACAGCTGCCGTAATATTTGTTTGGTAATTGGTAAGCGAGAATCGACACTACCTTTTAGTTTCGAAATCCCCCTCAAACACTTGCGCACTAAAAATGAGTCAACTGGGTCCGCAAATCCATGCAATTTATGTGTAAATGCTATGGCTGAAGCATGTGAAGCAATTGTGCTTGAGTGCTTAAATGGAGAGTATCAGCGGGAACCCAATCATCAAACAAAAACAGCGACTTCCCATTGAAACTGGACATGAACACATTCCATGCAGCCAAATCAGCTCTAGCCTCCTGAGTCAGACGTATCTTATATTGTGGCCTTGCAACACCCCTCGTCAGAACATGCAGACGTCTTAAAAAAGTGCGACCTGGAACCACTACCATTGTGGCAAAATTCAGCAAACCCAAACAATGATTGTAACTCGTGTAACGTAACTTTTTTTCCGTTTCTGCATATCATTGAGCGATGTACGAATTCTCTCAACTTTGTCATCCGGCAATTTGATAACCATTGCTTCGGAATCAACTTCAATACCATATATGATGATTTGAGTAGTTGGGCTAACTGTTTTGTCAGATTTGAGCGGAATTCTCAATTGCGCACACAACATCATAAATTGATCCAATGATTGCTGACACGCAGATGAGTTTGGTTCTCCAGCCAAGAAAAAATCATCTATTAAGTGACTGATGTTTGCATTAAACTTTGTCTGCATGATCCAATGTAGAGCCTTGCTAAAACACTCAAACGTCTGACAGCCTGAACTCAACCCGGCTGGGAGACAACGGTCCATGAAATATATGTTCTGACCATTACTGAGGGGAAATGAGAACCCAACAACTCATAATCAGCTGGGGACATCGGAACCAAACGATATGCGGTCTCACTATCAGTTTTTGCCATCAATGTAGCATAGCCAAGACGTTTGACTATTGCCACAATGTTATCAATAGATTCATAAGACACTTGTGTGAATACTTTGCTTATTCCATTGTTAATGGACTGACCGACTGGGAAGGATAGATCATGAATAAGTCTGAATGAATTGGCGTCCTTCTTGGGAATAAGCCCCCAGGGGTGAACAAATCAAAGTTGGAGGTGGTACTGTAAATGGACCCAATATCCTATCAGCATTAAGTTCTTTTTGAATTTTTGACTGGAGAATTTCTATATTATCCAAGGCTGAACGGTGATTTTTACAATATTGAAAACTGCGAGGGCCCTCATACGGGACTTTAAACCCGAAAGTAAACCCCGAAATCAGAAATTCTTGCTTTTCATTATCGTATCCATGCACCCACTCCCGTAACTTACCAACGTCTATTGGCGTTGGGAGTGTTCCTTCGGAGGGTGTATGGGTTGGGACCACGAAAGGGCTGAATCGGTGTTGGGAATCGAATGGGCGACGGTGCAACTGGGTTCCCCACAGATCGCGGGACAAATGGCTGACTGACTACTGGGGCTGGTTGTACACCAGGACGAGCAGTATTGTATGGTCCCCTAGTACGGACAAGGGCGAAACACTTGAACCTGGGATGCCTAGCACCACATCCCGAGCAGACATGAGCATAAGAGCACACAGGCTTAGCACAACCTGTCTGCTTATTGTAAGGCCAACATGGGGCAGCGGGTGCCGAATTAGTGGCTGCAGGTGGGGCTGTCACTCCTTTCAAAGTGACAGCTCTCAACCACAGCTCCTGGTGCAATGCACCCCAGAGGGAGAGGCTGGAACTGGCGGTGTTCCCTGAAAGATCTGTCATAAAAAGTGAAAGCCTGATGGCCATATGCTCTTGCCAAGCCCTGGACTACTGTGATGTAGGACAGTAAGCCGGACACGGAATCAGGGCGACGCTTCGTATATATATCCATGAAGATATAGAAAGCCCGAAGCCACATCTCCAGCGACAAATATCTTGCCTTGGGCTTCGATGTCACCCTGACTACCGCGTCCGACTCATCCTCCTGTACACTGAATCTCATGTTGTCTGATCCAGCACCTGGCAAAAGCAGTGCCAAGTCAACAAACTTATCCTCCCATATTTGAATTTTAAGCTTGTCCGAAACATGGAAGGACAAGCCAAGATTGTACCCATGTATATTTGTAAGTGGGAGCTGAGGGGTGGTACAAGTACCCTGACCACTAGCCATTGTGTGATTGTCCACCAACATATGGGGCACGTTCAACAGTGTACTGCAACGTCATCTGGCTGACCGGGAGTGTGGGACGCCGATACTGTTTGTAATTGGCTGCAAAACGTTCCATCTGGCCGCTCTGCTTGTGGAAACAGCCCACTATCCCTCATTTTTGCGAACAACTTTTCCACAATTCTGTTTTCGTTGACGTCGCTACTGCCACTGGCCTCGTCCGTCTCGACCGCCTCGACCGCAGCACGGCTCCGGAGATGCCTGGTCTTCGCCCGGGCCTTCGGCATGGCTCTGCGAATGGGATTAGTGAATCTGAAACATTAGATTATAAAGTGTACATGCTGAGTATGAAAACATCACTGCAGGTTCCACTTACCACTTTCAAGCCGCTAATAGCTTAAAATGTGTGCACACACAGTGATTTAATTATGAAAATCTGATAATATGAGATAATCTTGCTTGCCTATGACACAACAGCAACTGGATCACATCGGCCCAGCTAATTGGATGTATTCGTGCAGTCTGATCCGGCCCCACACTGTTAGTGAATGTCAATGAAGTTACATTAATGACACCAGCAGGTGACTAGATTCCAAACATAAAGTGTGAGTGTGCAACAGGCCAACAGGCGCATGTACAGTCACTAACTCAGCAACACTCCACTAATTAGTTATCAAGTGCACACCAGAGTGACCTAACTCATAAAATTCTACAAATATTAAAAATTGTTAATGTTACATTTTTTGCGTGCAACAACAGCACAACTGATATGAGTACACACACCAGTGATCTCAATCATATGTTGATAAACTAACAAATTCAAATTGTATAGAGTGCAACAACAGCACAGCAACCTTATTGAGTACACACACCAGTGACTCATGTATATATGTCCTATAATTATTCATCAACATTAAAACAATTGTAATATACATCTTATACAGCTTGCAACAACAGCACAGACTGATGGTGTACACACTCCCATTGATCCTAATATAGGTGTTATAAATATTAATTTCAAATTTAACAAAAAGGTGCAACAACAGCACAACTTAATCATTGAGACACACACCAGTGACTCAAATTTCATAAAAATATTAAAGTAACTTACGAAAAGTGCACCACTGCATAGCATGATCATGGTGAATTTGTAATGTTTTATAACTATCAATTTGTAAATTACCCACATTAATGGCATTATAACATGTATAATAATTCAATTAAACAATAGTATACACCTGTACCGCAGGTGTATATAATAGTCAATAGACAGATAGGCATAACACTAACTTCTACACAGAGTGCACTACACGACAGCACTAACACGGTACACACACATACCATGCACCTGCTGCAACGAGTGATATTTATATAAGAAATGCTATATTTAATTAATTCTAAAATTCTACAATTATTAAAAATTGTTAATGTTACATTTTTTGCGTGCAACAACAGCACAACTGATATGAGTACACACACCAGTGATCTCAATCATATGTTGATAAACTAACAAATTCAAATTGTATAGAGTGCAACAACAGCACAGCAACCTTATTTAGTACACACACCAGTGACTCATGTATATATATGTCCTATAATTATTCATCAACATTAAAGCAATTGTAATATACATCTTATACAGCTTGCAACAACAGCACAGACTGATGGTGTACACACTCCCATTGATCCTAATATAGGTGTTATAAATATTAATTTCAAATTTAACAAAAAGGTGCAACAACAGCACAACTTGATCATTGAGACACACACCAGTGACTCAAATTTCATAAAAATATTAAAGTAACTTACGAAAAGTGCACCACTGCATAGCATGATCATGGTGAATTTGTAATGTTTAATAACTATCAATTTGTAAATTATTACCCACATTAATGGCATTATAACATGTATAATCATTCAATTAAACAATAGTATGCACTTGTACCGCAGGTGTATATAATAGTCAATAGACAGATAGGCATAACACTAACTTCTACACAGAGTGCACTACACGACAGCACTAACACGGTACACACACATACCATGCACCTGCTGCAACGAGTGATATTTATATAAGAAATGCTATATTTAATTAATTCAGACAACATGCATCTTCTACGAGACCGTGAGGCTGTGAATTAAACCCGGGAGTGAGAGTGTGCAAAAAGAATGGTCACAAAATAGCAGTCAGACTAGTCCATTTACGAGCCGGCTCATCAGGATCTACACATTTTGCCAAAACCACTATACAGGTCTGTGGGGTTAAACGGGTTAATTGGAAAAATGGAAACTTGTGAATACTATGAATGTAACCACCTGTTTATTATGGAGAGAACATATATCATGTCTACCAATGTGACAGACGCACGACGAAGTCCCGGACACTTCTCAGATATTTTGGAAATCCGACCTCCATCGACAAGTGGACCCCATCGTGTCTAACCCAAGATTGTAGTTGTCTGCATGGCTGTCAACGAACGATTTCAGTTTCTTTGGGAAGCTGTGCCCAAAAACACACACTTTGAGCGGCTCCGGAATATTTACAGGTGATCAACAATCAGGCCAAAACACAAGAGGTCAACAACATGACACAATAAACACGCCAACACACGGAAACTAATGACGCAAACTCAACACACAATACAGTGTCAACACAACATGACACAATAAACACGCCAACACACGGAAACTAATGACGCAAACTAAACACACAATACAGTGTCAACACAATCAATAGTTTACCAATTGTATGGCTATAATATAGTGTTCAAATAAACACACAAAACCTGTAAATAACCAAATTACTTAAATTATATTTTCTAAGAATCTCTCCTGAACAAAGGCAGCTAATTTATGCTATCACGTGACCATAATTCAGGGGAGATAACTTTTGTTGACCAGCTGTTTGATGCTTGCGTTATTTCGGCCCCACCTACTCAAGGCCTTGCACGCCGTTACGCAGATGTGAACCCAAAACATATTATCTGCAATAATATTCCTATATTGAACGGTTGTCTTCCCATTAATTGTCTCATGAACAAGGATAAGTTTGGTAAGACGGTCACTGACAAAATTGTTACCGTTTCGTGTGGACTAGTAAATTTGTGTGACTCAATTGTTGATTTCAACTGAACCAAATTGATCTACACTGGTCCTTGCACTTCTTCGTGTCCTTTTGTAAATACTGAAATCTTCTTTTTGTGATTCACTTATTTCGCCATCAAACATTTACTTTTCTATTGATGGCAAGGAAATAGCGATTCTGCGATGTCGGTCGGCTGCCAGCATGGTACCGGTAAACAGGTTGTCTGTCGGTCGGTATAGTCGACTATTCCGACCGACAGCCGACCTGTTTATCTGTACCATGCCGGCAGCTAACCGAAATCGCTGAATTGGTATTCCTGGGCCAGGGGTGTGGACTTTCTTCATCAGATTTGCTGGCACCTTTTGAAATTAAAATCAAATACATATCCCAATGCAAAACCATTTTTAATAGAAGCTAAACATGTATACTTTATCATTTATTCCATTATCATGATTATCACATAAAGCATGTACATGTAATAATAAAGTATAAACACTCATAAAAACATGATATTACTTCCTTCCAATGGTAATGTGACCAGTGTAGGCACAGATCAGCCTGCACATTCACATACTGGAGTGTGCTAGCAGATTAATATCCAGATTTATCAAACCCCATAAGACCTTTTTCTCAAGCCACGGTCACATATACTTTTCTATATTTGTGGTGCACCGTTAGAGAAACAGTCCACTTACTTCACTGGTGCTGCACTCCGTGCCGATGGAAATATTTCAAGACAATCCACTTGAAAGAGACAATAGGCGCCATTAATTGTAAAAAAATGTTTCAAGACGAGTAGTAATTTTATTTATTTTTTAACACTCATCTAGAAACATTTTATAATGGCGCATATTGTATTTTTCAAGTGGATTGTCTTACATTTTCCACCGGCGCAGAGTGCAGCACCAGTGTAAAATGATAATTAAGATGCGCAATGTGATTTTGTACCTAAAAAAATGGGCGTATAAAAAATTACAAAATTTGCGATATTTTCCTGGAATGACACCGAAGGTTGTCGAAATTTTCAGAGCAAATGCAGAATGAATTCTATTCCGCATTTGCTTTGAGAATTTCATCAACTTCCAGCATATTTCATGAAATTGCGCACTGTTTGTAGGTACAAAATCACATGGTGTGTCTCGATTATACAGATACATGTAGTATATCTGCATTGACAATATATACATTGAAGTTCACATACAGTACTTGCACACCAAATTAATCACCTTTTTACACGCTTGTTTTTCTTAAATTCTGGCATCTTTCTACAGTCTTGGCTATAGGTATATATATAAGATTCCGGCACCTCGTGTTAATTATGGCACCCGATCAACTTGAATGTATAAGGTTTCCAAAACATCCGGGTGTCATTTTTTTAAACCAAGTTCAAGGTCATTTCAAGGTCATTTCAAGGTCATTGAACTTTATGCTTGACGGAAGTCGAACATTTCCAATATATGAGCCAATAGGTAGGTCATGGTCCTTAACTTGGAAATTGGTGTAAGTTGTTCAAAAACATTTCAGATGCATATATTAAAGAATTTACATAAACTACACTAATATTCAGTATAGTATTATCATTTTTTCAAGATGGCCGCCAAAGATTTATGAGATTTCTATTGACTTGCTACATATGTGTAATGCTAAGCGCCTTCACCGATATTCAAAGGTTAATTATTTCAACTGGAATAATATTGCAGTTAATATAATCCATTGTCAGAACATTCAAAATGGCCGCCAGGTAAATGGCTAATCCATAGTAATTTACTAAATATAACTGGGAGAATTTGGTTGGGGAGGAAATCAACACTTCTCTCACTTTTCCGTAACTACTAAAATGTGGACACATATTGAACCCTGATTTGATCGGCTAATAACATCATGCTCTGCATGACTTTTCATTTTACTTATTTATACTAATGAAATGCGTCATCTGAACAAATAATATTTTCGACAGATTATAAAGTATCATCATTGCATTGCACATCAAAAAAATAAATACAGAGAGTAAATGGTAATGTCCGTTAACATTTTAAGGAAACACGGTTATCGACCCTGATATCGGTGTGAACATTTTCATTTAAAACAAAATGTATAATAATGCCAATCAATACGTGGGGTAATGGCGAATGAATGTTTATTTTGCCAGAAAATGTCTTACGTACACAATATACAAAGGTATCTGTATCACTATATTATAACCTACTGCGTGGGCATGTTCCTTTAACCAAGTGATACAGTAATAGTTGCAATGTAATAATTCTGCATAATTATAATCACCAAACACAAACAGTCGTTAGTTCTGTATGAAATAATGCAGTTCAATTATATAAATAATTACTCACTCCAAGTACACTTAGCCGGACAAGCATACCTAGCAGGGGCGGATCCAGCATTTAGGTAACAAAGGGAAGGGGTGTTGTCCTATTTTCGGAGTGGAACGAGCATGCTAGGTGGTGCGGGTGCATGCCCCCACCCCCCCCCCCCCTGTAATGCGGGGATGCAGGTTATCCTATTTTCGAGCTCCACAGAGCATGCTAGGGGGGTCCTTGTGCATGCCCCCCACACCCCCCCCCCTGTACAAATTTTGAAATGTAGAAGTCCGGAAAAGAACCTGAGTTTTACGGCATTTAAAGTACATGCCCACTCAGTTGGCAGAAAATGTTCTTTATATCTGAGACATAAGCTGAGACAACCGCACCCCCTTGCATACTCGTTCCTCGTCGAAAATAGGACAACGCTGAGGTTAATTCATTGTTACGTCTGTTTCCCTCAATGGAATGCTTTAATATTCCATTTGTAAGGACATTCCGCATCATTCTACAGAAAGCCCATGGTGCCCGCTAACCCCAAAGGTCAACGTTACTGTCTTAGAAATTTCCGCGTTTGGAAAACTTAACGTTCGGTTTAATTTATTACAACTTCTGTTTCCCTTGATGGAATGCTTCGGTATACAGCAACACTGTGGTATAACCATCTCACACAGAGGGAGCCCATGTGACCTTGACCTAGTTGTCATGGTTTATCGACCTACATTTCACATACATTAAATGTTAAGTTTTTAGCTCAGTGTCCTGAAAACTATAAGTACTACGACCTCCAAACTTGGTATACATCAACACTGTGGTGTAACCATCTGACACAGTGGGAGCCTATGTGACTTTGGCCTAGTTTTCATGGTTCATTGACCTACTTTTCACATGCATTCAACGTTAAGTTTTTGCGTCTGGCTATGTTTCTAAAACTTAACGCTCTGGTTAATTTGTTGTAACTTATGTTTGCCTCAATGGAACGCTTTAATATTCCATACATACATTTGAAACAACATCCCGCTTCATCCTACAGAAAGCCCATGTTGCCCGCTAACCCGAAAGGTCAAGGTCACGGGGTGGGTGGCAGGTGGGAGCACGCGATGGGTAATTTAACGATCGAGGTTCATCCTTACCGGAATACCGACTGGAGACCTGGTTTGGCCCTCACATACGTATTTGGCATTGTGTATGTGACAGTTGAATCTGGTTATGCCCCCTATGTCAGTATTACGATATTCGTAATCCTATTTTAGGGGAAGGGGCCAAGTGACATGGTGTAGTATGGACCTGGCACCAGGTCAGGTTATTCTAATTTCAGGGTTGAATATATATATTATCGATGTAAATATTCCGTTCTGATTTTGGGATTCCCCCCCCCCCCTCCCTTGATGGAATGTTTTAATATTTCATACATGCATTTGCAAGACCATTCCGCATCATCTGTAGAAAATTAATGGTGTCCGGCAACCCCAAGGTCTAGGTCACGAACTTCAAAAATGTCTAGTATAGAAATTTAGCTTCGGTGCCATGAGATACGTGTCGTTGGCGGCCTTATTGTTTGTGTCTACCTGTGTTTGTTGCAAAATAATTCTTTTGGTTTCAGTTTGTTATCACCTCGCGTAGCGAAAAGAGGATATAGGGATGCAAACGTCCGTCTGTCCATCACAACAATTAACATTGGGGTTAATCTGCAATAACTTCTGTTTCTATTGATGGAATGCTTTAATATTTCATATGTGCATTTGTAACATCATCCTGCATCAATCTACAGAAAGCGTATGGTGCCCGCTAACACCAAGGTCAAGGACTTAGAAAATGTTTTGTTACGAAAACTTTAAGCTTCATTATAACTTCTCTTTCCCTCAATGGAATGCTTTAATATTTCATAGGTGTATTTGTAACAACATCTCACATCATTCTACAGAAAGCCCATGGTGCTCACTAACCCCAAGGTTATTGCAAGCTCCTTATGTACTATCAAACTGCGCCAGGTGGGACATTTTTATCCGCGGAGCTCTTGTTATTTTATTTAGGTGTGTTTTTCTTTTATTTATGATGTTGCAACGAGATAATTTAGATGTGTTTTTTCTTTTATTTATGTCGTGGTCACGAGATAATTTAGGTGTGTTTTTTTTATTTATGTCGTGGTCACGAGATAATTTAGGTTGTGACCATGAGATAATTTAGTTGTGTTTTTCTTGTATTTATGTCGTGGCCACGAGATAATTTAGTTGCGTTTTTCTTTTATTTATGTTTTGTTTTTATTTATCCCGTGGCCACGACATAAGCTGTGGCCACGAGGTAAATACAAAAACACACATGATTATGTCGTGGCCACATGATACATGCATTTCGGTGCGTTTTGTTTCATGTAAATCGTGACCACGAGATAAAAAAAAAACACATGTCCCCTGCATGCTTCCGTACAAACCTACTGGTATGGTGTTTTCGGCCATGTTGAAGGCTCTCTCTCTATATATATATGTATATACTGCGATTGCTCTTTCTATACATGTGATTTGACGGCTCAGTTGTGTTTAAATATAGTATATCTGTGCAACTATAACTAATATTAACTTGAACCTTGCAATGCTTGTTTAACATCCTTCATACTTTCGTATATCTCCAACACATACCGCCCGTATGTTCAAGGTCAAGGTCAAAGAACCGGAAGGTTGATTAACCTAACTATACCGGCTAACTACGTATACTTTACTAATCTGTAGCGGATTTCTCCAAAATCTATTCCAGTATTATTTATTATAAGTAATCGTCCTTTTTTGTTTTGATGTCTAAGGTTATTCATGGTTCATGTAATGTATTTAATTCATGATCACAGCTATTGATTTGATTAAAACTAGTTTATTTTCATTACATAAAATAGTAATGTATGAATACGTTGAAAATTACCCCTATAAAATTGCAATTACCGACATTAGAGATTGTGGTGAAATCCGCTACATATATTCTCAGCAGAGACGAAAGGAATGGACCCACATCACAATAGTGACCAGTGTTGGGTTGGACAGTTTGGTCAACACTGTTTAAACTGTCCAATCAATAGTGAAGGTGACCGACTTGATAATTAGTCATTTCAGCTCGGCTCTGGTCTAATCGCCCTTATCGTATTGTGCCATGAGCTTACTATAAGTGAATTTGTGCGAATCATGATTATCTCTGCCCGTGGCGACCATTATCATTAGTGTTATGTGCATTTGTACAGGTGTTGTTGTTTGATAAGTTGATTGTTCCAAAAGAGCCCATGCTAAAGCAGAACACTTTCATACATCTGACACGTAGGCAGGCGGAGGCATGGACGCTCAGCTTTCAACATTATTTTTCTGAACAAAACTGTATTAAAATCAACTAAATTCAAACAAAATGTATTAAATTGAAACATGTCAAATATGATATAAAATTGTGTCATATATCATATTTATAATGATGTAAACTGTGTAGCCAGTCAGGTAATTTATTCTTTATTATGATAAACCTGCTCTAAATCAACAATCGTGATGTCGAAATAACTGTTAAAAATGCCAGTAATTACATAACATTTAGCCCATGTCGTCACCCGCCAACGCCGGTGTGTAGTGTTTTGTTTTCGATGTGCAAACTCCTCCGGTCATACGCGGACTATGACGCATGATACTGATGTAGCGATGTCTAACCTATGGAAGCGTCCTCGTGCCAATGCTAAAATATGTTTATCTCATAATCAGGAGACACTAACTCCTAATTAGGAAATATTATCTCCTAATTAGTATTTAGTATCTCCTAATTATAAATGAGTGTCTCCTAATTAGGAGACATCATCTCCTAATTAGGAGATAATGTTAGTAGTATATCATAATTAGGACTTATGATATCCTAATTAGGAATTTGTATATCCTAATTAAGACTTATCATATCCTAATTAGTACTTACTCTCTGTGTAAATGCTAAAACATAGTTTAGCTCCTAATTAGGATATACTAACTCTTAATTAGGATATAATAAGTCCTAATTAGGACTTATTAAGTCCTAGTTATGAGATAGTAAGTCCTATTTAGGAGATATTAAATCCTAGTTAGGATATTCAAAAGTCCTAATTATGAGATAGTAAGTGCTAATTAGGAGATAGTTAGGAGATAAATATATTTTAGGATTGGCACCAGGACGCTTCCATACTAACCTCCCACAAAAGTAACACTGGGTCGCTGAAATCTTGTTGGTGTGACTAACTAAAAGTGTGAACCCATATATCATGCCGTATTAGCGTAATATATGTTCACGAACTACTATCTATATTGCAGTCGTTAGTTCGATACGAAATAATGCATTTTAGGACAAATAAATGATTACTCCCTGAAAGTATGCTTAGCAATTTTGATGAACTCAGCTACAGGGAAGCATGCCCCCGGACATCTCAAGCCTACTCCTTCATTTCGCTCTCTTGGCCATATTATTTCCCGAGCTTCAGCATTAAGCGGCGCCTGGCGACGTGCTTGTACATCATGTACATAATGTAAACATTTATATTGTGTATAATGTCACAGTATCATATTTATCATGCGTTATATAGGGTACAATAATGGGACAATGTTCACATAAACTTCTTGTCAACTTTCGATGTCAGTTTTGGAAAATATTGCAATATAAGGGAGGTAACTCCAAAGGCTGGCTCATGCCATCGTTCATGTCATAAAACGCATTCCATACATTTAATTACTACATGAACATCTGAACATGTTAAAAAAGATATATGTTTGCAACTTGCTACAGCTCTTCTACATACAGAGTGGAACCCTTCTAAACCGGACAGCCTGGGAGGTTTCCAGCGTGTCCTGTTTGCCGTATATGAGCACCTCGGAACAATTCAGACAATCCATGCGATTTTGTACCTTCGGGAATCTGTGTAATTTCACGAGATACGTTTACAATATTTACTATATTTTCCGTAAATGACGTCGAAAGTTGACAAAATCTTCAGAGTACATGCGGAATGATATGGGATTATATCGCCTTGTCACGCCTCTGTATATAAAAAGCACACCATATTCCACCATTGATGTCGATATTATTAAATTTGTGATTAGTCTAGACATAGTCCAGTCTAGACACAGGCCAGACTGCGAATTATCGCAGTTTTATCAGGGTCTACAATGTTCACGTAATTCATGTAATTCAAACACAGCCCGTCACTGCAGGTTGGCAGTAAGTCATTCACTCTTCACGTAAACCGCCTATCAATCAGTCCACACCACCCCGTTACGTGTTTATACTAATTTCCATTGGCTTCATACCCGTTTGTCTCCGATGACATGTCTGTCCTGATAGCAAATCATACAAACATGCATTTGATTGGTCATGCGCCTGGTTGACAGTGTAATATATATATAAACCATTCTTTGATCATGTTCCTACATGTAATGAAGCATTGCTGAACACCACAATAAGACGTATATCCTGATCACGTGAACTTCATTCGAGGTTTGCCATCGCTGAGTTCATCAAGTGCTTTCCCAGTTAGGCAGCTCGCTCGTCTAATGGAGATGATTCTCATGTACAGCCAAGCATGTTTCTTTTAAAAAATATATTAATATATAAATCAGCAGTGCTATGCTTAGCAAATACCCCGTATCGTAATTCAAGACTAAGACTAATTCATATGACCCGTATGTTTCGTAGCAGAGACGTAACACTTCAAATACACTGAATCATCCATAGATGACAGGTAACACCACCAATACTTCCGTGGCGTTCGTGTCAGAATACGCAGCACATCTCATGGTCAGCCAATGAAGCTATTTGATTTCAAGCACAATAGTCAGGTATTTTGAAAGAAAAATAAAGTCACATATGGGCAAGAATAGCGCAGGCGGTCGTGTATCCCGAGTGCGGATAGCATACTTTGCTTTCCATTAGGATAGACTACTGCAAATTATCAATATGGTTCACTTTTATTGTTTCCCGTTATAGCAGCAAATACCTATTTCCGTGTTTCATAAAATTTAATTAAATAATATTATATCAACACGTATGGTAAATTCTGTTTATTGCATAAGCACATAATCATACAGATTATGTAATCACATAGAATGGTTTCTGTAGTAGTGTGTCATCTGTATATGCACTACACTAGTGTATTATGATTCTTAATTTACATGTACACTGCAAGCCCATTTAATGCAATAAACCATAATAAATAAATGTGTTAATACACGAGAACGGCCCATTTTATGCAACAAGACGATTATTTTCCATAGAATGAAAGCAGTTATTGTCAGTTGTGACAGGACATTCACTGCTGTACGAGTTTAAAATGACGAACATTGTAGATCAAGTAGGTGTTGTCCAGTACAAGTATCTGGCGTTACGTAGATCGAACACAAACGTGTACCATTGCAATTATGTGGTTTGTCATGCCCCTCTGTCTACTCATCGCCTACACTGTTCGCTATTGACAGCGAAATGTCGTCGCCGGCTGGACGAGAGCGCTCTGACTCTGGCGATGAATGTAGATTACATGTACGGGGAGACAAACTGACACAGTTGTTACACGCACGTCTGATGATTCCACGGCATGTAGATGTACATGTTGCCGAAAATGTATATGCACAGACAGAAAATTCGGGTTAGCCGGGTTGGTTGGGGCGGTAATGTGTCTATTTACCAGCGGGTGCTCTACTATATCTACTAATCGTACTGGTCACTGGTCGATGGAAATATAACGATTGTCTCGTTCAGGGACGTTATATTATATACGAGACAAGCCATGTGCTTTTACAGAAATTCCATGCAGAGTAAAATGATGTTTTCCGCTGGTAGAACAATGGCGAACAATGTAGGCCGAGCTCCAACTGCGCGGATGCGTTGACTAATTATCTGTAATTAACCTCGGACGATATGGCAAAACATAATAAATTAGCAGGTAGTGTTCATATATCTGAACCACATTGGAACTTCTCTAAACCGGACACCCTGCGTCACACTTTGAAATAGCATAATTTGCGGGTTATTCATTTTTACATAGGGTAGTCTATGTATTGGAATCGCGTCGGACAGTTAGCCACGCCCCAGACCCCCCTCGATGGGCACGTCCGTAGTGATATCTTGGAATAACCATAACAACAAAATGCATTGTGTTACTCAACGTTTAACTGTCATACGCAACCGCTAATTGAAAACAATATTATGAAAAACTACTTGCACTGCACAATATCAACAACGGATGTTCTACGTACAAAAATACATCGGATTATTTTGTTGCGCATGATTTGCCCCCATTTGCGGTCATCGCTAAATTTAGTAACAGGGTTAACTCCCCTCCGAATACTCTCCGAAACAAGCGACGAGTTTAACACACAAACTACATCAAGTTTGACCTTCCGACAGCCTATTTTTAAACTCACCCGACACCTGTGCGAAACAAAACTCGCACGTGTAGGTCTATAACTGATGTTTAATCCTCATTCTCTCTCTCTATCGATGGATTTACAGCGGATTTTAGTGACATTCCCGAATTCGGCCTGATTGACATTTGTCTATGGTGGCCAATACACGCAAACATGAGTGTCAATTCTACGTTCAGGGAAGGGGGTCAATAAGTCAGTATTTAAGGTGATACTTACAGTCAGGGAATAAATTAATGACAGTATAACACATCCAGCGTATATTAATACCCATATTAATGCAAGTACTGAAATACGACAACAAACAATCTAACAAGTTTTTGGCTTCCATACATTGAACATTTTGTCAGCGGTTTCCCCAATGACGTCATTTGTATGTTTTAATATACTCGATCCTGGGCCAACTATTTCATTCACAAAACAGAAGTAAACTTGGCAATGTACCGATAAGGCATTTTCAGGCGCGACACCGCTTCCGTGGCAGAATTATTGTAACTATTGCTCTTCAATCAGTTTTCAATATATCTATAATGATCATAGATATCTGGAATCTGTATACTTGAATTGATGATGTCTTGTATATGTGTATATACCGTATCTTTCTGATATTGCTATGCATAATCTGTAATGTTGTTGAATGTTTTGGTACATACGGTAGCAGTGCATAATGTACTTCAAGTTGTGCCATATCAATAGTTTACCCCTTAACCATTAAAACGTTGAAAAATAAAATTGCCGTCTGCTCATTTTGTATATTTTAATCTCTTTAAAAACCTGTTTTGGCAGCGCAGTAGAATCGTCTCAGTATGTTTTTGAGGAGAAAATATAAAAATATTTAAAACAGAAGACGACAATTGTCGTTTCCAGCGCTTTAAAGGTACCTGCCCACTCAGTAAGCCCAAAATGTCATTTATAGGAATTAAATAAGTGTACAACTGATAGTGACGCGCGGTGGTATCAGGCTATTTTCATATGCAAATGGGGCATGCTATTTTTTAATTATTTATACTAAAGAAATGCGTCACCTGAAAAATTAATATTTTCGACAGATTTTAAAGTATGATCATTGCACATCATAAAATAAATACAGAGATTAAATAGTAATGTCCGTTAACATTTTAAGCAAACATTGTTGTCGCCCATGATATCAGTGCGTAAATTTACGTCTGATATAAAATGTATAATAATGCCAATCAGTAAGTTGGATAATGGCGCATGAATGTTTATTTTGCCAGGAAATGTCTCAGATGATGTCTCTGATGTAAAGAACATTTTGTACCTACTGAGTGGGCATGTACCTTTAAGGGTTAATGAAACTGCAACACCAACAATCAATCAATCAATCAATCAATCTAGTTTAATCTTGTAGTACCCTATGCTCAGTACTTTCAGTACTTTGATTAAAACGGGTTTAGCGAGGTTCCACTGTAGCAACAAACACATGCTAAATCGCAATCTCCCATATGTATTCTCTGTGACAAAGCCTGGCTTACTGACCAACAGTGTAGCCGCATATCAACTCGCACATCCGTGACGTCTGAGCATGGTATACAGTGTAAACAACATAGTTTCATATGCATAATACTGTTCCGAAAATTGTAGAGCTTTGTGCGTGCGAGAGTACGTTTGTGCGAGCGTACGTACGTACTTGCATATTTATATATGGACGTTTTCCCATGAGTTGGAGTACAGGGTGTGCCGACTACCGGATGTCGGACTGTAAACAGTTGATGATATGGGGAGCTTTATTCTACTTGATTGACACGCGCTCGTGTACATTTCACGACCAATCTAACAACGGCTGTGGAAATAGAACTCCACGTATATTCAGTGCATGTTCATGTACAGTACATCTCCTCCTACACCCGACACACTGCGAGCTACACTGACTGGCTGTCCGGTTTTGAGAGGTTCCTCAGCAATTCCGATAATATATTCACTTAATTCAATACATTGTTTACTTTGCAATCATGAACGTACATTGTCATTGGCGACAAGCCACGGTGAAACATATTAATAAAACACCCCGAGGACGAGGAGTTATAGATATCCGGTTTAGAGAGGTTCCACTGTATATCCGACGAACTGGCATTCCGTGCTACTCCGAATAAAAGTTTGCTGAATACGTAGACTAGTTCGTGATCATCATTAGCTTCAATACTGCCTCATTCTGTGCCAATATGTTTGCGCGAGTCTGAGCTACACTCAGCATGTACACGCCGTCAACTGCTAGTCAACATCTACAATACATGCATCAATGTCGGTGTGAGAACACCTGAGTAACGACATAAAGAGGCTTACTGAGTTTGCGACCAGTCTAGCCCCAGATCGACGCACATTCACGTAGTATGCTCAGTGCGTTCGCTATATAATTGGAGCAAGTAATTCATGCTGAACCTGACACACAACTTTAAATCCGTGTGTAGGTTCCTCGTAGATTGCATCATTGGTGCTGCACCCCGCGCCGACGTAAAACTATTTCACGTCGAAATAGGAGCCGGTTTCCTGTCGAATTCACACTCGGCTATATGCAGAAGACACTGACTAATAATACTGAATTTTGCGCCGGTAACTAGACGAAATTGCGTTTTGACGATAGCTCTAAGCTAAATCGTACAATGAAACACCCGTGATGTTTCTAAAAGCAATATAGATTGTTAGCAGACTACAGGAGTGTGTTATTCGATATGTTTGCTAGCTGTAAATGTGTGAATGTAAGAGCAGCGAGTTAAACAACTAAGGCAACGTAAATACAAGCGATATTGCCCGCGATTTGTGTTGCGCTTAGCGGTACCACTACAGGACGCGACGTCAGTATAAATCCTTATCCCGCCGCCAGAGAGCGCTAGTAGACAAAGAGCTACACATGTCATAGGCCCCATTTCTCCACTCAATTTCATGTTTGTGGAAATGCTCAAAGTGTTGGAAATGAATATTACAGTCTGATGCTCATGAAACCTCAGTGTGTCAGTGTTACGTATCCCTGATGGCAATGCATGTTCACGATTACAAAGCACAAAACATGCCTTAGAGTACACTACAACAACTGTAAACCGGGAATTCATACAATCCCCGTGTGTTCCACTTTCAACAGCCGTACTGATATGTATGTGTATCTAACGGCAATGTATGTTCATACATGTCTGCATATACATGAGTACAGTGGAATCTCTGCAAACCGGGCACGCTGTGTATCTTACAGGGCGTCTTGTTTAGAGAGGATCAACATGGCACATCGTCTCACCAGTGATTGTAATCTTGCAGGAAATAAAACATGACATGACGTTGATTTTCATCTATGTAATTTTATATCTCGGGATAGTTACACAATACAATTTCTATATTTCGCTTATTTACATGTAGTACTAGATTGAACACATGCTGTAATCAACATGTGTTTTCGGATTTTCACAAATTGTTCAACAACAATCCTATTCCCAAGTTGGTGCATATACATGAGCAGTAATAAACTACATGTACGGATGTGTGACTGTGAGAACGTGGATACGGGGTACACTTGCACAAGTGCAGCCTCATCATGATCTACGCTGCTTGTCATTTAGTTAGCAAAGTTATCTTACTGCCGTCAGAAAACATTCAGTCCAGTTGTTGCAAACTGTGTTGGATGCGTTTTGTCAGCCGACGGTAGGTTTGATCACGTCACCCGTATACTGCCTATATTGTATCGTACGACTAGTCGTTGACGCCGTCCTAATAACTGTAGCACTGTAGTTAGTGTGATATAACATATTACGTCGCCTTCACAACTGGAGCAGATATTTGAGACACGCCCCAAACTATCTGCTCCAGTGATGAGGACGGCGTCATCAGCAGATGGGATTCTACTCGCGTGTATATATTGCTACAGCATTGACACAGATTTAGGGAAATGTGGCTGGCAGTGAGCGGTGTGCGTAATGTACACCAGTTGAACACACAATACATGCATAGTGTAAGGTATGTTACAGGGCAGCCAATCCACCATTCACACCACCCAGATTATTCACGGTGTGCGGTTTACAGAGGTTCCATGATCTTCATATACGTGTTCACCAATGTGTTGTTATCTCTAAACCGGAGAGGAATGACAACACCAAAACATGTATTCGTCCAATGTCATATGTCCAATGTTTGTATATAAATGTGACCCAGACATATAGGTTGAATTAGCTACAAGTGAAGACCCAGATTAGCCTGCGCATGGGTTTTGCGACCACTGTCCGTACATTCTGATCTAGATCTACACTGTTCGCCATTATATCAATAAAGCGCCTGACAGGCTTTAATCAATCAATCAATCAATATAGGTATCGACTGACTGGGAGTGATCTTTGATCAGGAGCTACACATAAGCTGCATTTCTCCAGTCACAGCCACATCTCAGGGTGGGCAGTGATAGTCACACACACCGACCCGCTTCTAACTACGTTTTATCTGAATAGCCTTGTAACTACTGGAGCAAGAAAAGAGGTCAATGGGTCAATGGAAGAAGGGTGCTACCTCCCTCATGGATTACTGTCTCTTTCACAAAACCTGTCCAAGTTTTGCACACTTGTTCGTATATATTAATATGTATAGTATCGACTATGGATTGGCGGTAATGCAGTGAACCAGCGCTAGAGCGAAATGCAAACTTCGTCTTCCACTCACTCCTGTCTATGGACGCCGTCAGTGTCTCGCTTATGATAACGCCCGATAGATATTTCGAAATAGCATAAAGTGCATTGTAAAGTGGAAGCTATCAACACCGGTAATAGAAAGCGCAGTGAATAATCTAGTTTCGCCATGATTAGCCAGTTATGTTCGATAGCGGTATTCAGCATTAGTCACTGATGGTCTATCATTGGAGAACAACGTAGTCCGTGATCCCACTGCTCTTGGTGCCATGATCGTCACAAGCATCGTAAATTCGGCCAGCATAACACAACCAGTAGAATCATCTCCAAATCCGCCGGGAGCGGCGCCCGGAATGTCGGTCATGTACATAGACACTCGTTTCATCTTTCTACAATGGTCAATATAGCAATACGCCCCTTATTCTGATGCGGTAGAACAGGCAGAAACACACGTTTCGATTAGTAACCGGTGTAAGAAATATGCGCCGGTTACTAGACGAAAACTGCCTTTATGTCAAAGTAAAGAGAGGAAACCTCGTCAGGAAACCGGTACATTTTTCTACATGAAACATTTTGCGCCGGTGGGGAGTGCAGAACCAGTGGTTAGTGGAATGTGTGAAATACGGAGACGCTATATGGGAGATAATTTTAGAGAATAGTAGGTTAGTGCCGTGAATGGGAAAAAATATCTGGCAAGGCTTAGGAAACAGGATGGGCGAGGCTCTGCCGAGCACATCCCGCTTCCGAGCCGCGCCAGATATTTTTCCCATTCACGGCACTAACCTACTATTCTATTTATCCCGTCAACACCTACTAATCGCTTTAAAATGCAAAAAAAGATAATCCCAGCTACCGCACATATTCATACGCAGTGATTAGGTCGTATTGACAGGATATCGAAAATGTTTCACGGCACCGTGTTTCACTGTACATACACACTGTGTTGACGGGATAAAAACCCATCGACATGTATGGCCACAGAAGCGTGTTACGGCTGACAGTAATCATACATAAAATCGTCCATTTTCATCAATACGCGGATGTTTACTGTAGAACATCCGAAGGTTGACACACCCAACTAATGGGAAACGTCTCTCTCTCTCTCTCTCTCTCTCTCTCTCTCTCTCTATATATATATATATATATATATATATATATATATAATATATGCCCACGGCTATGGAAGGGGATATCCGCCACTACATTGCATGCTGCTTCATGACAATGCAGTCGACCATTTGTTACATGTCATCCTGCACTGCGGCTACTCGTTACTGCTTAATGACAACTCCATCGTGCATTATTACATTTCATATTGCATACCTCGATTGGCTATTTGACATTGTTACATGTCATCCTGCATCTTGGCTATACAATACTGCTTAATGACAACTCCATCTTGCATTATTACATTGCATATTGCATACCTCGATTGGCTATTTCACATTGTTACATGCCATATTCTGCCATGTGTCATTCTGCTTACTGCTTGCTGGGATGCGTATATGACTATATGGATTCCGCCGAATGACGCATGCAAGCACGCAGAATGGCCCATGTCAGAATATGAAATTGCCGAATGAGGGATGCCAGCATCGCATTAAGCAGTAGGCCGAATGAAACTTGGCAAAATGTGCAACGCCCTCTGTTGTCATAATGGGAACGCTTCCATTATGACGCCAGGTGGCGCTCCAAAATAAGTACAGTAGACGTTTTTTCTTGTGGTATTTTGTCACTGTGCCACCGCGGGCATAATGTATTTAAAGTGGTCGATCACATCGGGCATAGCCTACCTGTACCCCGCGATCACTGTTTCAGGCAGTGGGATCGCGGTGACAGCATCCTCGGTCACTGTGCGGTCACTGTCGCAACCCCCCACCCCCACCCCCACCCCCCCCTGCTTACGGGCCTGTCGTAACCTGTGTCAGCTATCGTATTATTTTTGAGTGACTGATGGGGACGAGTTGGTCGAAGGGCGAAACGGAGGCCGGTCATTAAATTAACGAATAACGGGGACCGATACGATTTATAATTACTTCTATTAAGGTAATAATCACATTTTCCATTTACTCATCTGTTGACAATGGATACTTATGTCCGTATTTACATGTACTTTTACTAATGAAGAATACCTGTTAATTATAGTTCGTGTTAAAAATAATAATACTTAGACCGATGGTGTTCAATCTCCCGAAATAGTCACAGGTAAACCGCTAAATAATGATAAAGACGGGATTATTTCCTTTGCGGCCAGAATGGATTAAATCACCTTTATTCGCAATTCAATCAATCAACCAAGTTAAGAAAATATATATACAATTCAGGCCCGTAGCTAGACCTGTTTGAAGGCGGGTGGGGGGGGGTCGTTTCGAATGCCCAATGGGCCTGAGGTATCATAGGGGGGTCTAAAAAAGTGGACCTCGAGGCTAAATAAGTGGATCTCGAGGCCAAAAAAGTGGACCTCGAGGCTGGTCCGGGGGGGGGGGCCGTCGCTCCGCCCCCCCTGGCTACGGGCCTGCAATTTGACAAACAATTTAATGGCATTGTGTCTAAGCAGTTAACACCATAACTCGTGTACATATAGAATAGTGATATTATAAGTTATTGTGATTCTACACAGGCTATATGGTGTAATATTGCCCGTCTGAAGGTATGTTCACCCTCGGCTATCAGCCTCGGGTGAACATACCTTCAGACGGGCAATATTACACCATATAGCCTGTGTAGAATCACAATAACGTATTTGTCATACCGAGATCCTGTATTTGGCCGTATAAACATATCTCTTATTTTGATCTTTGCGTTTTTTCAGGAAGAAAAATAATCCGAGATTCGATTTTCTACCGTCAGTCTTAATATAAAGGCGTAAATGAACATTTTGTTTTTTTATTAAACGAAAACAAACTAAATATGGAGTAAGAAATCCATCGAAAACGACTTTATGACAGTTTTTTTATATCGTGTAATTTAATTTATATTCCACTGCTCTATCGATCTGCTCTCCCTTTGGCGCCTCTAGAATAATGCGACTGGTTCCCAAACATTCGCTGTCATTGCTACGCCGCGGTTTCGTGCGTGGAACCCATAGTTTGTGACCTAAATATAGCCGTGTCACGAAGGCAAGCGCGTTGAGATTTGAAAAGCAATTTTCGTTATTTTGGCTAATTTTTCGCTCATATTTTGATGAGCGAAGAATATTTATGGAAAAATAAACAATATAGACTGGTTTTGAGTGTGCAATTTGTTACTTGTATTGATAAATTCGGGGTTTTATTGTGTTTAGTGAGGAATACAATTCGCAATCGGTAGACGCTTGCAAAATGTTCTTCATTGGACGCGAGGCGCTGGAGGGGAATCGCAATTCCTGTATGTCCGACGGTCTTGGCAGGTCATATAATATATATGACCAGGCAAGCTAGCCAATCAAAAGCCGAGAAACTTATCTGCGGTATGACAAATTATGTTCGACTTTAGCAACATCAAAGCGCGAATGCACACGTACACATACACACGCACGCGCTCACTTAATTCATCGTTTCTCATACAGACACAAATGTTTTATTTTGCTAATGTACTGTACCTTCGCGTACATGCATTTATACAGGTAGATACGCAATCGCGGTGATCCCCCGTGAACGACCACGGCAAATCACCGTGATATCGTTCGGGCAGTGTATCACAGTGACCGAGGATGCTGTCACCGCGATCCCACTTTAAATACGTTACGTCCGCGATGGCACAGTGACAAAAGACCACAAGAAAAAATGTCTACTGCACTTATTTTGGAGCGCCACCTGGCGTCATAATGGAAGCGTTCCCATTATGACAACAGAGGGCGTTGCACATTTTGCCAAGTTTCATTCGGCCTACTGCTTAATGCGATGCTGGCATCCCTCATTCGGCAATTTCATATTCTGACATGGGCCATTCTGCGTGCTTGCATGCGTCATTCGGCGGAATCCATATAGTCATATACGCATCCCAGCAAGCAGTAAGCAGAATGACACATGGCAGAATATGGCATGCAACAATGTGAAATAGCCAATCGAGGTATGCAATAGGCAATGTAATAATGCAAGATGGAGTTGTCATTAAGCAGTATTGTAACATTATAGCCAATATGCAGGATGACATGTAACAATGTCAAATAGCCAATCGAGGTATGCAATGTGAAATGTAATAATGCACGATGGAGTTGTCATTAAGCAGTAACGAATAGCCGCTGTGTAGGATGACATGCAACAATGGTCGACTGCATTGTCATGAAGCAGCATGCAATGTAGTGGCGGATATCCCCTTCCATACACGGCAGCATGCCATTCCCTCTGTATGTAATTTCGAATCTTTGCGGTAAAATCAAATGTGCCCGTGACTGTACAAATGGCACATAATAGGACGTCTGACATGATCAAATAACACACTCCTGTAGCATGATAATGATATATATCGCTTAAACGTGAAGGACGAACATATGGACAGAACGATAGACGGACACCCGTGACGATGTGGATGTGCATGCTGATCTGGGGCTACACTGACTAAACCTCGCTATATCGTAACATTGTTTTTCGTGTGCCAACATTGATACATGTGTGATGATATTGACTACAGTTGACGATGACTACATGCTGAGTAGCATTCATATACATGGGGTGATCAGGGTCTACGTGTTCAGCAAACTGTCATTAGGAATGCCAAGGCATGTATGTCTGTCGGATATGCAGAATAATTGCTCTAACACGGGTGTTATTTATCGGGTTTCATCAATAACACCTCACTCTCCTCATATTGTTTCATTTGATGAAATTCCAGACGCAAGAGAGAGACGCGCGGTGGCCACAGCGGCCGCCTCTCTCTGTCGGTCTCTCTCTCTCTCTATCTCTCTCTCTCTCTCTCTCTCTCTCTCTCTCTCTCTCTTTCGTCTCGTCGATGGAGCGAGGCTTAAAATGCTAGCATAATAAACGAGGCTAATGCTAGTTTCTTATTAAATCATTTATATACATGTATTTATCACGTATTACATGTACGTTCATTGGGAACTGGCCACACATTTAACATTTATACAGCTCATGTCCATTTTCCACATTAAAGCATGGTTTTGCAGCATCCAATGGAAATGATTCTAAAGTGCTGATAAACCATGTTTTAAAACTTGAAAATATGAAGCAACAGCATGCGACATATTCGTTTCCCAAATTTCAATATATTTCAGTACCGACACTACAAGTTACAACAATCTGTCTAAAACAATAGGTTCATGGATATTTCTTGACTTTGTGAGGCTTGACTACTGCCTGTTCCACATTTTGCTGCCGACAAACCTTTGGCTATTAAGCATATTAAATCTAAAAAATATTTAAAATGTCACCCTCCCCAATTTTTTTTTATTTCATGACATTCCATCAAATTTTGATTTTGTTGCGAAAAAACAATTTTCCAATGGGAATTTAACATGGTACAAAAAGGAGGATGAGGTGATTTCAAGGGTAGAACAATGATTTTTTTTTAAATTGACTGAAACCTGGTGAGATAGCTTGGAAATTATATAAATAATAAAACAAAAGTTAGATTTTGAAAATCGGTCCACAACTAAAAAAAAGATTGAATGTGTTTAATAGCCAAAAGTCCGTCGGCAGCAAAACGTGGAACAGACAGTAAGTATATTTCTTAGAGTATGGCATAATTGTACGAAACTCAATGTTAGCTCCGGTTGATGTTGACATCTTGGAAAATGGTGCATGCAATGCTGTCTCGCCGGTACAGTTTCGCATCAGAATTTAAGGTATTTTTTCGGACATTTGTAGCGAAAATTTTAGGTGGTTATGACACCACTTTGGAATCATTGTCAATTCGCACCATATATCATCAATATAAATTGCATATGTAACATATGTTGCATATATATGAAAACTTTTCATATAAATTGCATATGTAACATGAATTTCATATGAAAACTTTTCATATGAATGCATATGAAAACTTTTTATATGAATTGCATATGTAACATATGAAGTTCATATGAAAATGTCATATGAATTTTATGAGCATTTTTCATAAGAAATTCATATGCAAATTATTCATATGAAATGCATATATGAAAAATCTTCATATGAAATTCATATGAATATCATAATAATTTCGCATCGGCTCTTTTCATATGAATTTCACATGCAATGCATAACATCATATGAATTGCATATGTGGCACATTTTGCTGTGTAATAAAGACGATGTTCTGTTCTGTTCTGTTCTGTTCTCGTAACGGACCCTTGAACTCTCTGAGACTCACTCACGGGCAGCAGATTAAACAGTAAGCAATGCGTCTATCTTGTATTATCACATACAACGTGATCACACAGCCTGGTAGTTTGACCTTCAGAAAAGTCAACGAAAACATTTACAGAAGTTCTGAGAATAAAGGGAATGGATTTATTTGTGAAAATTTCAAGCTTGGAGTACATTTATATTGGATCCTGTGAAAAGTTGATGTCTGTCTCGGACGACCTTTGAACTCAAGTTGTTTTATATACTTCACAATTAAATGGAAACAACAGAAACCACAGTTTGTGGGAACATGGTTCAATTATACACAAGGGGCTTACTGATCTTGTGACCAGTGTAGGCCCTGATCAGTGTTGATCACAGTGAAACGATGACATTCACCAGAGTTTCCAGTTCCAACATTCTACATTACATACATGCCACAAAGGGTAGTGACGTTTTCCCATGAGCGGGGTGTGTCAATCTCTGGAAGTCCTACAATATAAGTAAGGCACAGTGGAACCTCTCTAAACTTGACCCTTCTGAGTAAGTGTCTATTTAAAGACACTTCCCTGTTATTATACCCCCGTCATATGATGTATGTCGAGGAGTATATAGTTTTTGCTTTCAGTCTGTCCATAAGATGTGCGTTAAAGTTTTTGTTTATCTGTCTAGGCAGCGACCGTGTGTATCCGTGAGCCTCTGTTCACTTGCTCTTGTTTTTTATCGCGCCTGCTTTAGCAGAGGCGCGACTATAGTCGGCGTTTTTTCCGTTGTCGTCGTCCGCGTCGTCCGGTTTTTGTCTCGCCCGCGAAAGCGGAAAGCGAGACATCGGTTTTGCTTTTCCGTATTCGTCGTCGGCGGCGTCGTCGTCGTCGGCGGCGGCGTCATCATTCAATGTTAAGTTTTCGCGTTACGGTCATTACTTCAACACCTTATCAGCTACAGTCATCAAACTTTATACACACCTTTACCATGTTTACTATGATATGTACATGCATATAGGACTATTCTCGGGGCCCCAGGGTCAAGGTCAAGGCCCCAGGGTCAAGGTCAAGGCGGAACAAGGCGAGACATTTGATTCCGCGGAATTCTTGTTTTGTAAGGCAAATGCGTTAAAGTTATTGTCAAATGCCTCGGCAGGCGTGATACCGCGTCCGTGGCGGAATTCTTGTTTTCACACTATTCCATTTATCAGAAAAAAAGGTATTGCTTTTATAAATAAGAAACTATCTGCAAATGGTGCAGATCCTGATGAGACAGCTCATTACGACAGCTATCGTAATGTCTGCAACCGTGTAGATCCAGTGTTAAGTTGTAGATGTTGGGTTGTAATTATAATGATAGCACTGAGCTGTTGTCATGTGTATGTATGCTTTGTGTTTGTTTGATTCGTCTTATTTGTTCACCTCTAACTTCTGACTGTCCTTCTACTGTCTCCATCTTTTCCTACAATTTGTGACTTACTGGAGAATGGGTTTAACTCCTGCCTGATCTGCTGGCTCTCCCCTGTAGTCGGATTATGATCTGTGATGTGTGTTATCAGCACAATATGTTCTGAAACCATGTGATCCAAGACCCTCTACATGTGTTCTCTTACTTAGCTTGTACAACATGCAATGGGCACTCGGCTGACAAAAGGGACCATACGGCAAATGCGGCGTGCGTAGACCCAGGTCAGACTGCGTGGATGCGTGGTCTGATCTGGCGCTACGCTAGTCACTTTTCAGTAACAGAAAAGTGCTTAATTTCAGCAACAATTAGATCCTGATGCAAATTTTACACTGGGCAGGACTCGAAATATAATTTTATTTTATCTTAAGATCATTTTTTTCAGCATGTGAACCTATTATGTGCACATTTTTGTCGAGCCGACTTGCGGAAAGCGAGACATAGTGATCACAATGACGTCCGGGTGTCCGTGCGTGCGTGAGTCCGTCCGAAATCTGCGTTAACGTTTTATATACCTTATATCTCCGCAGTCCATCTCCACAATTTTTACTCCAATTTACTTCAAACGTCCAATACTTCCTTTTCATCGTCCATATGTTCATACTATAGCCTGCTCATGTGGTCCACATGCCCAAGGTCAAGTCAAATGACTTTGAAATTTGTGTTACAGTTGTTACATACCTTATATCTCCAGAACACATACTCCGATTTACTTAAAAAATAATTCTTTATTATCTTCCATATTTTCATTCTAAGCTTTTACATACCTTATATTTCCACAGCCCTTAATTCAAACTTCAAATAAATACACTCTGAGACCATCAAATGAGTCGGCGGGCTCGACATGCGGGCCGCAGCCATCTGCCAATAATATGACCATGACCTTTTGACCTTGACAACTTTGAACTTTTTCATACATTAATAAGTTCGTCTGTGTTTCTCATTTCTGTCATAACTCCTATATCCCTTGATGGATTACATGTACTTTAATATGTCAATACATCATACTTGTGGACAAATGCCACACTTCAACACTGCCCTTAATATGACCTTGACCTTTTGACCTTCATAAATGTGCATGTGAATACATGTACTTATCACTTCGGTTATATACTTTGCCACAGTTTCTCTAATCTGCCACCGGGGGCATTCTTGTGCCGACAGGCCACATTTTTTGTTGAGAACAAAAACACACTCTTTTCATAAATTGAATAGTCTGAAAATGACTTTGTTACGATGCTGAAATTTACATATAAAAATCCAGTCCAGTTAATTAAGTAGGGGTGAAAGGGTTAGAAAATTTAGCCTACTTTACCCATGAGTCTTTGGCTTATTTGAGCAGGGAAGCAAACCAAGCCTGGAGCCAGTGCCGTATGAAGGGGAACGGATGGACAGAGTGTACAATATGCGGTCAAACATTCGTGCTGGAGAGCATTTGGAAACGTGAGTACGAGACCATTTCTGCTGTGGCTTCCAAAAATGAGACACGCCATGTGATTTTGTACCTAAGAACATGTGCGATATCTCATGAAAATTGTTTTAAAAAATACGATATTTTATGTATATAAAGTCACAATTTGACGAAATTTTCAAAGCAACTGCTGAATTTGCTATGAAAATTACGCCATCATTAGATGTAATTTACAGAAAATATCTCAGTTTCTGTAAATTTATATCATGAAAAATTGCACATGTTCTCGGGTACAAAATCACACGGCGGGTCTCATATGTGGCTGTGACTGGTGAAATGTGGCTTATGGGATTTGTGACCAATGTAGCTCCTGATAAAATAGCACACTCATGTAGCCTGATAATGATCTATATTGCGTGTTAGAAAAATGACGGGTATTTCATTGATGGAATGGTGAACAGTACAGATCCTGATAAAACTGTGCGGATGCACAAGTTGATCTGGATCTACACTGGTCACATAACCCATAAGCCATTTCTCCAGTTACAGATACATATAACGAGTGTAAAATATACTTTAAAACAGATTAAATACAAGATAAAACAATTTATTGTACTGAATTGAATATACTCTATTCACAGGGATTACCACCTGTGGTCATGTGACCAGGTGTGATAAGGGTTCCTGGCACCATATCAAAATAGATGTATTTTGGTTTCAGTACTGGAACGGTTTTTCTCGCGCCTGCTTTAGCAGAGGCGCGACTATAGTCGGCGCTTTTCCGTCGTCCGCGGTCGTCGTCCGCGTCGTCGTCGTCGTCCGCGTCGTCCGGTTTTTTTGTAAGGCAAATGCGTTAAAGTTATTGTTTTTTCACAACACGGTCAAATGCCTCGGCAGGCGCGATACCGCTTCCGTGGCGGAATTCTTGTCTAATTCCAATGCCGAATTTAAGGAATATCCCCATACAGGTGTGTTTTCTTTGGGTATATGACCTTGTTTAATGGACATAAAACGTCATCCATCCATACATTCATGCATCCATCCATTTGATCAATCATCAATCAATCAATCAAACAACAAATCAATTAGTAATTGTTACATGACTGCCGTTGTTTGACACCGCTCACAGGCGTGTTCAAACGTACAACGTGTGCTGTTTGACCATGGCTGTAGACAATGCTCATTTCGGGGCTAAGCCAACACCTACGTAATATATGCGTCTCATTACGTCACCAGACCAGTTCACGACTGCATGTACGCGATGTGTACTGCAGCCATGGAATATGTACACGTAAATCAGCTGTTTAAATGGAGCAGATTATCAAAGTACCGAAAGTAGTGCAAAAATGCTCAAATTGCATGATATTTTTCCAACGGAAATGTAACGATAACGTTCGACCATGTGCATGTCGGGAACTGTTTGAACACGCGGTCTACGACCTTGGGGTTCAAACAGTACCCTCGTGCCACGGCAAACGTTTACCTACGGCTGGACATGGTGGAACCTTATATTGTACTAACACATGAATTGCTGTTGTTTTCAGAACATTTACAGCCCAGAAGCCACAGGAAAATGGTGGATAGCCACAGAAAACTTCTCAAAAATACGAAAAAGGTTTTAGATCAGGCGTTGGCTGATGCAAGAAGGTAAGTTTAACCCTTACTACGCTGAATTAAATTTTGTAGTCTGTCGGAAATGTTTTATTTTCAATATTTCTCGACAAAACCCTGTTTTGACAGTGCATGAGAATCGTCTCAACTGGATACTATTCTCATGCGCTGTCAAACCTGTTGTTTTTTTTTAAGAATTAAGGCAAAACAAAAATGAAAAACAGCAGACGACAATTTCCGTCTCCAGCGCAGTGAGGGTTAACTTGGTGAATTCCCACAGCAAAAATGGATTTTTGATTATTCGACCAGTGTAGCTCCAGATCAGTCTGCACAATCTGATCAGGGCCTACACTGTTCAATATCGAGTTAGGGAAAACTTTCCTGATGTATATTGCCAACACAGTGGTCTATCGAGTACGCAACCAGTGTAGTCCCAGATCAGCATGCGCATCCGCTCAGTTTGATCACGGCCTACACTTCGATATTGAATGAGGAAAAGATCTCACGTTGACTCTGAGGACAAAATAGTGGTCTGTGAAGTATGAAGTACGCGACCAGTGTAATCCCACATCCGCCTGTGTAGATCTACAGTCTGGTCTGGGTCTGCTCTGTTAATCATTCAGTCAGTAAATTACTTGACCTGGTGCAGAGCTGCTGTTGATCTTCTCATGTGAGAAGCGGTTTTTTTTAGTTTTCCTCCATCTATAAATAGTGTGAACCGAATATTGTCTGCAGCTGTTTTTCTGGGAAAATCTAGTTTCTGTCACACTGTTTATTTCATTCAAATTGGTAAAGTATGTACTGAGCTACATGTTTGGGAGTAAAGATGGAAATACATGTACGTCTATGGGATTTTAACTTTCTGTGAAATGACTTCTGTGCACCTAAAGTGTGTCCGTGTATCCAGTGAAGAAGTTTGCTAGAGTTCCTATATTCTCCTTCTATGTGCTCAGAAGTATATGTCACGACCACCAACTCGTCGAGACGGTAACAATAAATGGTCACAACATATACTTTCATTGAGAAATAACAAAAATAAAATTAAAATATTAAAAAAACAACTATTCTACCCGTAAAGGTGTATTCCGAATGCAATGGGCTAAAACTCAACCAATATATATTCTTGGAATATGTATTTGAAAATCTGACACCTGCAACTGTCGAGGTATACTCAATCAATCAATCAATCATTCAAGCAGTCAACCAATCAATCAATCAATGTTTTCAGATCTCGCGGCAGTGATGAGACGAACCAAACATGACTGTGGGAAACGTTACAATTTCAGTTTGAGAAAAGGTAATTGTTCTCTGTATTGTAGACTGTATTTTGTATGAAACATTGTCATACCGCAGATAAATTTCACGTGTTTTGTTTGGTCAGCTTGAAGGGTAAAAACAAATATTTGGAAATTCCATCCGAAACATGGCCATTGTGACCTAACTTAGAAAAGGGGATGACATCATGCAATATTTGTAATGCCATGACGTTGTGCTGTTTCGCGCCATATTTCTACGATGTTATACACGTATTAATACACTTATAGCACTGAATATAATATAAAGACATCATTCTGTGGATATGCGCCTCTGGTGAATACAGATTCAGACGGACAATATGACACCATGCTGAAGACACACATGTTTTCTCTGGAAAATAATATTATGTTTATTTCTCACCAAAAGAATACGATGTTACCACTCAAGTCTCTTTTTACTCTAAACATTCGGATACAATTTATTCTGGGAACCACTGATAAATTCATATATGGTTTCCCCTCAAGAGTGTCCCAATATTTAAGGTCGGTATGGTTGTACTGTTTCATCATACCACCAATGTTACCCAGTGTAGTGATTGTAAGATCTGGATTGTGAAGATATTCATTTTCTGACAAATAATATATAAATGCCAATATTCAATAATCAGGAAGTGTTTTGATTTGTTATAAACGCCTGCAAGTGACAAGAATGATATACAAATACAGTCAATCTCCCCGAACGGCCACCTCCCTACAACAACACCTCTCTAACGGCCACCTCCCTACAACAGCACCTCTCTAACGGCCACCTCCCTACAACAACACCTCCCTACAACAACACCTCTCTAACGGCCACCTCCCTACAACAACACCTCTCTAACGGCCACCTCCCTACAACAGCACCTCTCTAACGGCCACCTCCCTACAACAACACCTCCCTACAACAACACCTCTCTAACGGCCACCTCCTACAACAACACCTCTCTAACGGCCACCTCCCTACAACAACACCTCCCTACAACAACACCTTTCTAACGGCCACCTCCCTACAATAACACCTCTCTAACGGCCACCTCCCTACAACAACACCTCCCTACAACAACACCTCTCTAACGGCCACCTCCCTACAACAACACCTCCCTACAACAACACCTCTCTAACGGCCACCTCCCTACAACAACACCTCCCTACAACAACACCTCTCTAACGGCCACCTCCCTACAACAATACCTCTCTAACGGCCACCTCCCTCCCTACAACACCTCTCAACGGCCACCTCCCTACAACCCAACCCTCTAACGACCTCCCTACAATAGCCTCCCTACAACAACAACCTCTCTCACGGCCACCTCCCTACAACATCACCTCTCTAACGGCACCTCCCTACAACAACACCTCCCTACAACAACACTCTCTAACGGCCACCTCCTACAACAACACCTCTCTAACGGCACCTCCTACAACAACACCTCCCTACAACAACACTCTCTAACGGCCACCTCCCTACAACAACACCTCTCTAACGGCCACCTCCCTACAACAAACTCCCTCCCAACAACACCTCTCTAACGGCCACTCCCTACAACAACCCCTCCCTACAACAACACCTCTCTAACGGCCACCTCCTACAACAACACCTCTAACGGACAACTACACCTCTAACGGCCACCCCTCAACACACTCTACAACAACACCTCTCTAACGGCCACCTCCCTACAACAACACCTCTCTAACGACCACCTCCCTACAACAGCACCTCCCTACAACAACACCTCTCTAACGGCCACCTCCCTACAACAACACCTCCCTACAACAACACCTCCCTACAACAACAACTCTCTAACGGCCACCTCCCTACAACAACACCTCTCTGTAACAAATAATGTCTAGTGTAACAATTTTGCATTGGCGAGTAGATTTTAATCGTACGGAAATCATGACAAATTTCATTCTCTGAATAAAATGATGAAACCAGATTCAAACATGTCCAGTTTTTACTGAAATTTGTAAAAGCCTTAAAATGACCTTAGCTGTTGACAGGCCGTGGGACACCATTAAATGAAATGTAAAATATCAATCTGGCTTACACACAGAGTCCAACTGTATATGGCCGTATTGTTTAATTGATGTAGACCCCAAACCAATCAATCAGTTCCTACACAAATACTGATGACCCACATCCAGGAATTGCAGCGTAGTACTCTTCTTTCGAACGATTTAAATTCTTCTGTCCCCATCACAACAGGTGAAATATTTGATTTGAACCTGTTCACCCGACCTAAGATGACCTTAGCTGTTGACAGTCAGTTAAACACCATTAAATAAATAAGTTATACATTGTCTTGGATTGATAGAGTAAGCAAACCATAGATATTGTCATAAACTTTATTTATTTTACCAACGCAATATAAAATAAAACTTAAAATATCTATCCAACAATGTTTTCTGATCCCTCTAAAGTGAGTTAGATTTTGTAACATACATACATGAAATAACAGCCACCTAAAACTGAAATTCCCGTGTCATCGTGGTCTGTAGTGTTTGCCAGTAATTTCAGGTATTTAAAAAATCCCCCGTACCTCATTAATGGAATAGTCAGATATTTTAGGGGTGAGCATGTTAAATGTGAGCTCAACTTGCCGTGCTATCGTAGCGAATGTTGTCGCCATTGTTGTCATGGCAAGTCGCATATTGTCAATGGAAAATAACTTCCAATGTTCACGAATGACACAACAGGGGAAACACCACTGGGCAATGAGATGGAAGATTTTGGAAAATCAGCATCGATTGGAGGCTGTTATTATTTACCGTGTGTACACATTGTGAGACTTGATACATGGAGACTCAGTGAAAACATAAGTTCATGGTGTTTCATGGTGAGATTTTAAAACCGGGATCATCCTTACCGGAATCCCGAACTGCGACCTGGTCTGGCCCTCAGGTACGTCTTTGGCATTCTTGTATGTGAGGGTTAAATCTGGTTGTACCCTTTGTATGAGTAATATGAGTATTCCTAATCCTATTACTTTTAGCGAAAGGGCCAAGTGACTTTGGTGTGGTAACCGCATGGACCTGGCACCAGGTCAGGTTATTCTAATTTCGAGGCTGAATATATTTGTTCTCGATGTAAATATTTTGTTCTGATTTTGGGATTTTCCCCCCACTGCAGCAGGTTAAATATGGGACCGACCCTGTTCGCCTTATATGACCTTAGCTGTTGATAGGCCGTTAAACACCAGTAAACAAACAAACCAACAAACCATCTCGGAGCTTAGCTGTTATTGGGATGTTAAAACTTAAACCCGTTCACTTTCAATTTTAATTTGAAGGGACAATGCAACTTCAACATATATTGAAGTATATATCGTTGGATTAGTTGAACTCCGATCTGGATGAGGGGAAAATGTAGAATGTGATGAGGCCTGAAACGCAGTAAAAAGCTACAAAATAACAATATTTACAAATGTTAAACAAAAAATGTGTGATCAAAGATGACTAACTCTACCAGTCTACAGTGACAGAGAATACACAAGCCCGGATCTAGCCCGAATTACCTCCCTTATCACAACACAGCTTATCTCTGACATTGATTCAAAATCTGCAATATTTTCTGTAAATCTGTAAATGACGTCTAAAGTTGGCATCCATGTAGTTTGGTCAGATCCTCCTAGCAGTTTTATAAATGCTATTGGTGTTCTTTGTAATAACTTGTAAATGGATAAAAGGAACTTGTTTTATGAATCTATCAATGACTTAATTATCTACCATTCAGGTATAGTAGTTAAAAGTATTTCCTTGTTTCTGTGCAAGTCTTGAGAATGTAATCGTCATCTATGTCCAGGGGCGAATCTGGAGGGGGGTTCCGGCGTTGCAACCTTCTCAAGAGGGGATATAGTGTTAGTCCATGTACGTACCTACGTACGTTAGTAACGTCTTTCATCTTTCAATAACTCATCAACCGCTTCACC
The DNA here is from genome assembly GCA_029237695.1 of Conchocele bisecta. Classification (NCBI taxonomy): domain Eukaryota; kingdom Metazoa; phylum Mollusca; class Bivalvia; order Lucinida; family Thyasiridae; genus Conchocele; species Conchocele bisecta. The sequence continues at coordinate 134,029,607 of CM055267.1, forward strand.
GATTTTGATAATATCTGGCCACAATGTGTGTCTATGGATGCTGCTTTGTTTTGCATATGACCCACGTCCAACCGCCCAAGGTCAAGGTCACTGAGTACTTTTATTTTCAGCGGAGCATATAGTTACCGCTTTGTACGAGTTCTACATAAGTTTTTCAAATTGCATTATCTCTGTGACTGCTTGAGATATCAACTTCAAACTTCATGTACACATTGATCACCATCTATAGTTTCATTGTATACCATACCCATGCTGTCCAGGAGCCCAATGTCAAGTCAAATAACTTTTTGTTAAAGTTTTGCGTTAAATATTTTAAAATTGCTATATCTCTGTGACTGCTTGGAATATCATCTTGAAACTTTATATACACATTGATCACTATGTATATTTTCATTGTTTACCCTGCCCACGCTGCCCAGGAGCACAGGGTCAAGGTCAAATGACTTAGAATTTTGTATCTTAAAGCTTACGTTAAAGTTTTGTTCAATTACTACACCAATACCCAGGGTCAAGGACTTTGAATTTCAATCCAGGCATCATCGGGGTGCATTTATCGGATTTACCGACCATCTAGTTATTAAGGCTGCCAGCGAGGGGTTTAGCTTCGTTTAACGATGCCAGTTCTTGTTCACTTTTGTTTTCCTATACACATGCGTTTGCAGCTGAACTAAGCATACTTACTGTTTGCCCTAATTTCTCCACCAATGAAAGCACCACCTTTTGATTTTGTTTCGTTTGAATCGCATTTTTTCTTTCACTAATATCTATTAAATTAATATTCGCGTACAGCGCTATATATAGTACCAAAGGTCATACCTGGTCGGAAGTTCATGTTACCACGTGTGCAAGTACATTTAATTTATTAATAACTATTACTTATAGAATAAATTCTGTCTGAATATTAGAGTTAGTAGGGTAACTACTGATTACTATTAACGATTAAGACGACAAGGTATTCTACATATTCTAGGGTGTATCTCTATCTATCTCATTAAGACGACAACATATTCTAGTGTGTATCACTATCTGCCTCATTAAGATGAAAACATATTCTAGTGTGTATCACTATCTACCTCATTCAGACGACAGCATATTCTAGTGTGTATCATATCTACCTCATTAAGACGACAGCATATTCTAGTGTGTATCACTATCTACCTCATTCAGACGACAGCATATTCTAGTGTGTATCACTATCGACCTCATTAAGATGACATATTCTATGGTGTATCTCCATCTACCTCATTAAGACGACAACATATTCTAGTGTGTATCTCTATCTACCTTATTAAGACAACAACATATTCTAGTGTTCTACCTCATTAAGACAACAACATATTCTAGTGTGAATCTATATCTACCTCTTTAAGACAACAATATATTCTAGTGTGTATCTCTATCTTCCTCATTAAGACAACAACATATTCTAGTGTGTATCTCTATCTATCTCCGTGTGTCAAAACTAGATTCATACATGGCTGTGACTGGAGAAATGAGGCATTGTCGTGACAAAAATATTCACTTTGTGATAAACCAACATATCCATATAAGACAGTCGTGTGATTTTGTACCTAAGAAGATGTGCGATATCTCATGAAAAATATTTACGAAAGTAACGAGATTTTCTTTAAATTAAGTCGAAAGTGGATGAAATTTACATACCATATGTGGAATTCTATTGTGTTTTTGCTATGAAAATCACGTTCATTTTCGAAGTTACTTGCAGAAAATATCACAGTTTCTGTAAATATTTGTCATCAAACATCGCACATCTTCTCGGGTACAAGAGCACATGACGTGTCTCATAAATTATGATCTCTGTACACCACATTTGTGATAAAATATTCATTTTGTAACAAGCCAACGTATACATATATAGAGGATCTTTATTTAATATGATATTTAATACGATAAACGATGCAATGAAATCTGTCAACAATTTCTTTTTGTAGTAAAGTCATTATTTGATCGAATTTCATGAAATAAAAAGAAGGCACATTATTAAATTATGCTTAAAATTAATAACCTTGGAAAAGAAATAATGGTTTCAATTTTTAGAAAGGTGTAAAAAAAAAACTGTCACAAGACAGTAATTATTTGTGACTGGAGAAATGGGGTTTATAAGTTTTGCGACCAGTGTGGCCCCAGATCACCTCTTCCACTTGTGACAAAATGTGTATGATCCATATCAAGCCTGCAGCAACGTGCATAAAGATCAGCACCTGACTGTACAAAGTGTGTAAATCCATATCAGCTGCAGCAAGTCTAGATCGCACCAGAGACATAGTGTGTATATCATATCACTGCAGCAATGTGCTATAAGATCAGCACCTAGACTGTAACAAAGTGTATCCATACAGCCTGCAGCAAATGTTATAAGATCAGCACCTGGACTGTAACAAAGTGTTATATATCAGCTCAGCAATGCTATAAGATCAGCACCTAGACTGTAACAAAGTGTGTATCCATCAGCTGCAGCAATGTGCTATAAAGATCAGACCTTGACTGTAACAAGTGTGTATATCCCATATCAGCCTGCAGCAATGTGCTAAGATCAGCACCTAGACTGTAACAAAGTGTGTATATCCATATCAGACTGCAGCAATGTGCTATAAGATCAGCACCTAGACTGTAACAAAGTGTGTATATCCATATCAGACTGCAGCAATGTGCTATAAGATCAGCACCTAGACTGTAACAAAGTGTGTATATCCATACACTGCAGACATGTGCTATAAGATCAATCACCTAATGTGCTATATGATCAGCACCTAGACTGTAACAAAGTGTGTATATCCATATCAGCTGCAGCAATGTGTATACTATCAACCAGACCTGTAACAGTGGTTATCCATATCAGCCTGCAGCAATGTGCTATAAGATCAGCACCTACACTGACCAGAAACGTCATAAGCCCCATTTATGACTGACTGGAGAAATGGGGCTTAAGGATTTGGCGACCAGTGTAGATCCTGATCAGCCTGTGCATCCGCACTTACTGGAGAAATGGGGCTTATGGGATTTGTAACCAGTGTAGCTCCTGATCAAATAGAACACTCCTGTAGCCTGATAGCGATCTATATTGATTGTTAGGAGCTTAACGAGTGTTTCATTTATGGAATTGCGAACAGTGCAGATCCTGATCAGATTGCCATGTGATCTTGTACCTAATATGTAATATGTGCGATAGCATGAAAGATTTACAGTATTTTCTGTAAATGACATCGAAAGTTGTCGAAATGTTCTGGGCAAATGCGGAATAGAATAGGATTCCACATTTACTATGAGCATTTCGTCAATTTTCGACGTCATTTACAGAAAATATCACACTTTCTGTACGGTATATATTTTTCTATGACCCTACTTCAGTGACCATCTCCTCCATTATGCTGAAGAGATATTTCTGGGCCGCCCCGCTCATGAATGGTAGCTTGTCTTGGAGCAGCAGCCGTATCAGCTGCAAACAAAGGTCGAATGTCAAGGTCAAATGTCACAGCTGATGTGTACCATAATAGCCCTCAATATTCGGACACAAATTATTCTAGGAAACGCATATAAATATCTGGTTTCCCACAACACAGCGTGTCCAAATGTTTAGTGTTTGTATGGTTGTACTGGTTTATCACATAATAATATATTTGGATACAATTTGTTTTGGGAAGCCCCTATTTTATAGGGGTTTTCCAAAACAAATGGTGTCCGAATATTTAGGGTTATTACGGGAAGTCACTATGGAGAGGAGGTGTGTATTTATGCCTAGTTAGGTCAGACTGTAGGGCACTAGTATGCTCCTTATTTCGAGTCCTGCGGCCCGGTGCACTTTTCTCTTGCTCCGTGATATTTGGCACCCGATGTGGGACCGTGACGGATAAATACTCAAGATCACTGTCCCAAACAGTATGGAATTCGTGAAGGAATTTCAATTTGGTGGAGGAGTATGTCACGGTTGGTATGTAGGTCACTATAGGGAGGAAGTGTGCATCTGTGCCCGGTTAGCTCAGTCGGTAGAGTACTAGTATGTAAACCAGCGGTCCCGGACTTGAGTCCAGGCTGGGTGCGCTCTTCTCTCGCCCCGTGACATTTGACGCCCAACGTGGATTTTCAACTTGTCAACTGGGCAAGTAGCTTCAACATTTATATTTAGCCCTTTCAACACTACAAACATCTACCATAATGTTTGCAAACAGTGTAGATCATGAAGAGCCGGCTCGTAACGTGCCGTCTTATCAGGATCTCCGCAATGTGTGGATATTGTTCTTATTTCTAAACCAATACTCCTTTCTGATAAATCGAATAGTCTGAAAAAAACATGGGAGGGTCCATTCAACACTGGTCAGAAATTACATTTGACCGGTGTGTCAGCCTGTGACCTTGAATATGACCTTCACTGACCTTGCATACATAGTTGATTGAATCTGCATAGATCCTGCCCAGCCGTGCTCATATCGAGATGGATGAACGCTTCACTGATGCTGGTCAATACCTTTCTCTGAAGTAAAATATGGTCCTTGTTACTTCACTGTTGCTGGTCAATACCTATCTATGAAGTACAATATGGTCCTTGCTACGGCGAGAGAAAATATTACCATAATAATCATAAATATTCAGACACGATTTATTCTACAAAGATTGTCCGAGTAGTTAGGGTTAGTATTGTGTATCACAATGACAATGCACATATGAGACACGCTGTGTGATTTTGTACATTAGAACATGTGCCATATCTCATAATATTTACAAAATTTACGATATTTTCCGTAAATGACGTTGAAAGATGATGAAATTTCTATGGCAAATGCGGAATTAATTCATTTGCTATGACAATTTGGCCATCTTTCGACGTCGTTTACAGAATTATCACAGTTTCTGTAAAGATATTTCATGAAACAAAATCACATGGCGTGTCTCATATTTGGGTGCAGTTTGTTTTGGTTGGGAAACTCCTTATTTAAAGTAGTTTGTTTCCCTGAACAAATGGTGTACGAACATTTAGGTTTGTTACGGTAGTAGATTCTTATCCAATCGTCTTTGAAATAAAAATAAAGATTACAGTCGTACCTCTAAGTTCACGGATACTGGTCAGCGATTTTCCAGTTTTCCAATCCCTGTCATATGCTTGAAATAGTCATTCCATCCCACCCATATTTGGATGAGACTTGAAACCGAGGCCCGATAGCTTTTGACCTTGGCTGGGACACAGATATGCCGTTAAACACCAATAAATCAAATCACACCATAGGCATAAAAACGGTATTTCATACTATTTCCATTCCACTGATATTGTTTTTGCCATTTAATACATCAATCAATTCCGTGTGTGGTTGTTTGGGAGCATCAAAGGTAATTTAATGATCAGGATTCATACTTACAGGAATCCCGACCAGAGGCATTTGGTCTTTGGCTTTCTTGTATTTGAGAGTTATGTCTCCCCCATGAATGGGGAGACATATTGGTTTTAGCTTGGTTGTCCTTCTGTCCGTCCGTCCGTCCGTCCGTCCGTCACAAAAGTTATGTCGTGCATATCTCCAAACATTTTTGAGTTACAGTCGTGAAACTTTACAGGAATACTTGTCATCGTGTGAAGTTCCGCACCTGGGGTTTTAGATGCGGATTCATCCAGTATTTATGGAGTTATGGCCCTTGACTTAGCGAAAATTGGGGATTTTCAAATTCTGTCGAGCGTATCTCCAAATGTATTTCAGTTAGAGTCGTGAAATTTTACAGGAATACTGGTCATCGTGTGAAGTTGCGCACCTGGCGTTTTAGATGCGGATTCATCCATTATTCACGGAGTTATGGCTCTTGACTTAGTGAACAGTGGGGATTTTCAACTTGTGTCGAGCGTATCTTCAAATGTATTTCAGTTAGAGTCGTGAAACTTTACAGGAAAACTGTTCATCGTGTGAAGTTGCGCACCTGGGGTTTTAGATGTGGATTCATCCAGTATTCACGGAGTTATGGCCCTTGACTTCAAAAGTATCTTCAAAAGTATGCAGAAAATACAAGGTAGCTACATATATGCTGTTGCTGCCTTAAATTCTACTTTTGCAAGTCCTGATAACATGCAGTTGTGGTATTGGGGGAGTATTGTTTTTGTCTGAAAAACAATCCTCTAGTTGAATCTGTTTATACCCCTTATTTATTAGTAATTACTTTTTGGGGAAGGGGCCAAGTGACTGTGTGGTATGTACCTGGCACCAGGTCAATATGTTCGTGTCAGAAAATTACTGTCTGGTGAACAGTGTAGACCTTGATCTGATCGCAGTGGTCAGAAATGTTTTCTTCTTAGCCAACGACAATCAATTAATCCAATCTCCAATGAGTGAATTAGTGACTGCATGAAGGTCATTATTGGCGACCCGAGACACCCATTCACCGACGCCCAGTACGCCCACCTCCCTTGACATGGCACGAAGGTAGTGTATGTACTGTTGGTGGACCCAATTTCTCCAGTCACAGCCACATAATATATATAATATGATCAGTCCGTTTAAGGTTTTATACTTTTCCATTAGGAACAGCATATTAGAGATAAATTTCAAAGAAACCTATGAAAGTACAAATGTGTTGGTGTCCAGTTTAGTGAGGTTCCGCTGTAACCAGGTATAAGGCTGTTCTATTATCCACGGCTTGTTTGTGTACTGTGTAATCATGAACAGACAGTACAGCTCTAGATAAATTAGACAATTGTTTTTGTCGAGTTCGCTTGCGAAAAGCGAGACATAGTGATCACAATGACGTCCGTCCGTCCGTCCGTCCGTCCGTCCGCCTGGGCAGACATATTGGGTATACGTGGCTAGCCCCACAGGGCTATGGACTTGTATAAGGGTGGGGTTAGTTACATAAACCCAATTCGTTAGAACGCTGTTTTGGTTTATGTGGCTTTTTTTCGGTTTATGTGGCTTATTTCATGCGTACGGACGGGTCTTATGTGGCTAGTAGACACATAAACCCAATTCGTTGGAACGTCCGTCCGTGTCCGTGTCCGTCCGTCCGTTCGTCCGTCCGTCCGTCCGTCCGTCCGTCCGTCCGACGTCCGTCCGTCCGTCCGTCCGTCCGGTCCGTCCGTCCGGTCCGTCCGGTCCGTCCGTCCGTCCGTCCGAGCCAGCAAACGGGGTTTAGGAGCTTAGGGTAAGGGTTAGTAACAAAGGATTCCTTTGTTCTTTTCCGTAAGCTCCTAATATCTTTGATCTTTATGAGCTTATCCTTTGATCTTTTAAAGAACAAAAAGCCCATAGCTGCCAAACGTTATAGCGTCCGTCCCGTCCGTCCGTCCTGTGGGGAAATTTAGTCAGCCATTGTTTGTGGGGTTTGGATGAACGGATGGTTTTGACCATCATCCTCTGGTGTGTCAATTTTTTATTGCTTTTTTGGGCTTTTCAGAAGTGATGGAGTTCATTAAGATATAGTTGCGTATGGGGTGCACCCCACATGCAACAAAAACCCCACATGCATGTCATGTACTCGTGAATCACCCCACAACGTCACTTCAGGGAGAGCGTCCGTCCGTCCGTCCGTTCTTAGGAGAAGTACCCTGCGGGGTTATTTTTCGCATATGGGGTTAACCCCACATGCATATTGCAGATTTCAGTTTAATTAGCCTTTGTGGGGTTAAAACGCAAAAATAAACTTCTACCCCACTATGTTTTGTCCATAGCGTATTTATTTATGACCGTCCAATCAGATTCAGTTTAGGGAAGGTGCTAGCTGCATCTGCTAGTGGCACTACACCTGTGACCCATTTAACATGTGTAGTATGCCAGTTGCATATCTTTATACACAACTGACAACATAATCACACAAAACCGCTCAGTTTGTAGATTGTTTGAACCGGATATCTTTTTAAACGTGTATGTTTTGCGGAATTGGATATGTCTTGGACTTGCTAGCTGTGAAGAAGCCATTATACAACTACAAGCTGTATGTATATTCTATAATGCACTTATATATTGATTACCATATCACCTGATGCGTATATAACGTTTGATGTGTGTTTGATATCTAGTGACAAGTGGGAGGTATAGAACTCTTAAAGGTACATACCCACACAAAGTAGGCACAAACTGTTCTTTATAGCAATTAAATACGTGTATAATTGTGTCCCACCAGTTCTAAAAATTACGAGTGCCCGCTAGACATATACAATCATTTATTAATATTTATTTTACTGATAGTGACGTTATTTATACAAATTAAGTTTCTTCAATTTAAATTTTTCACCTAAAAAATAGTATTTTCGACACATTATGAAGTATGATCATTGCACATCAAAAAATAAATACAGAGAATATATAGTAATGTCTGTTAACATTTTACGGAAACACGGTTATCGCCCTGATATCAGTTTGGAAATTTAGGTCGGATATTACATGTATAATAATGCCAATCAATACGTGGGGGAATGGTGAATGACTGATTATTTTGCCAGGCGATATTTCTGATATAAAGAACATTGTGTGCCTACTGAGTGGGCATGTACCTTTAATTAAATTATGGACTTGTTTATTTATTTTCCATAATATTCTTTTTATGGCACTGTCTCGGTAGAGCCTGGAGGCATATAGTCTTTGGACAGTGTGTCCGTCTATCTACCCATCCATCCGGCCGGATAAGCTGTTTTCTTCATTTTTATGCCCCACCACGATAGTGGAGGGGGCATTTAGTCTTACCGTTTAAATCGTACTGACCTGAAACTTGGTATGTAGCTTCCTTATGATGAGTCGATGCACACAGTTTATTTCGACTTTTGATTCGACCTCCGGGTCATGGATTATCTCCCCCTTTATGACTTGGATTTTTCCTCATTCACTATCAAAGCGATATGTGGGGCATCCGTGTTCTGTGAACACATTTTATAGTTTTCCAAACACCCACGATATATGTACGATATATGTACGGACGGACAAGGGTAAATTATAATATTATAATAAATAAATTGTGGAGGCATACAAATTCCAGAAAAAAAATAATACTGTCACATGCCTCATACGAAGCCAGGTTCTATGATAATTATGCATTCCTGGGACCCAGTATGTCGAAATGATGTCACCTGAACATACTGTGTGGTAATTACTTTATAAATGACCCAAAATCCACATCAAAGGTGTCCGGTTCATTCCTCACATTCTCCTAATTTTCTAGTGTCCAGTATTCCTGTTGCTCACACTTTAGATTTGCATAGGTATGGCCAGTGATGCATGACTGCAGGACATTATCAATTTTACAATGCAATATTTGTTTAATTTGATTATGCAGTAAATGAGTAGGCAATTAATAAGCTGTATAGTTATTCAATGTGTTTCTGATTAATTTATAAATCAAATGATGATAGTAGCATTGTGCACCTAATTAAATGTTACAGACCCGACTATAATACTGGCAATTGTTTTTATTGAAAAGCTGCTGATCTGCTAAGATTCAAATACACATACATATACGATATAAACTCCTGACTGGTAACACTCATAAAGCACAAATCTAAACTGTTTGATATGCATAAACATCTATGCATAACAACTGTGTATCTATGACGCACATTGCTACCCTAATCAGATAACAAATACATAAGACCGTTTTGTCAGTTATTGTCAGCATGTTAGCACCACTACTATATATATATATACCATTAAACAAATAATTTAAACATCAGTGTTCAGTACTTATATTTAAAAGAAATAAGAAAAATAAGGAATTTTTTAATCATTTATAAATTATATATTTATTATTTGAGCGCTAGCGAAGAATTATACAACCAACATCCAAATTTGAGGTATTTCAGCCTTGTGCAAATGAGCTAATATCAGTTGCAGCCCACTATTAAATAGCTAATTTAATTATTAGTCTATGAGTCATCCACAAACACATTTGAGGACGTTCATTCCTTTATTATTATATAATACCTGCAATTCACCATTTTCTTTACAAAAAAAAGGAAAACCAATTCTACAATCATATACTATTTATGTTTAGTGGAAAAGAACTAAGAAACATTTCACTATTTTCCTTCAATATTCACGTACAGTTCAAATGAATCGAAACAAAATATACATTTATAAAGAAATCAACAATATAATGATTTTTTTTAAATAATATTGTGTTCTTAAATTGAAAAATTAGTTCCTAGCTATGTATATTTATGACAGGGTATTTTTCTGACTGTGATATATGATCAGACCCCACATGGTATGAATCATAAGAAAACGGGGATTTGTAACATCCGTAACAAATGTAGATCCATGATTAAAGGTACATGCCCACTCAGTAAGCCCAAAATGTCATTTATAGGAATTAAATAAGTGTATAACTGTGTCACTATGCCACCAGTTCTAAACGTTACAAGTGCCCGCTATACAGATATAATCATTTAGTAATATTTATTTTACTGATAGTGACGCGCGGTGGTATGAGGCTATTTTCATATGCAAATGAGGCATGATATTTTTTAATTATTTATACTAAAGAAATGCGTCACCTGAAAAAAATAATATTTTCGACAGATTTTAAAGTATGATCATTGCACATCATAAAATAAATACAGAGATTAAATAGTAATGTCCGTTAACATTTTAAGCAAACACGGTGATCGCCCCTGATATCAGTGTGTAAATTTACGTCCTATATAAAATGTATAATAATGCCAATCATTACGTGGGATAATGGCGCATGAATGTTTATTTTGCCAGGAAATGTCAAAGATGATGTCTCTGATGTAAAGAACATTTTGTACCTACTGAGTGGGCATGTACCTTTGAGCTATAGGTGCATGCGGTCAATTTACACAGACCGATCTACAATGGTCATAAGTTAAGTTTCCTGGTTATTCCTGAACTAAAATGTACTGCAATCTTACAATATATCCTTCCTATGTAAAAAGGCATACAACATTTATTTTCTTGTTTGATATATTTGTTTATTTTTGGTTTTTCTTGTTTCTTTTCAAAAGTACAACTTATTAATTTAGCTACTTTGAACCACCTTGGTATGTGTGATTATAACATATTAGAGAGAGATAATTAAATTATTCTTTTATATCTCGATGAAAGGATAAATATTGGAGCATCAATTGTATTATTAATCTGTCATTTAAACCATATCTGTCACTTTTGAGGACAAATGAAACATTTTAAAATTGATAAAATTATTTGTTTGCAGCTCCAATAATTGAATTTTTAAATGTTTTTATCATTTATTCCCCATTTAATAACAAAAAAAATCTATAATACATTTGTAAAAGTAAAATATCATTGAATTTGACTTATGGAGTTATGATGTTCTTTAGACATACAATTGATCTGGATCTCTGATGACATAAATAGTTAGCCATCTTCCAAATCTAGTTTCATATTTGGATGTAAATATATACAAAATTGTGTTTTATTCAGTCCGCATGGGTATTGCTTTTGTGCATTAGTGAACATTAATTGTCACATTTATACTTTACCACATTGTTCTTGTTAAGTGTTGTAACTGATTTTCAAATTAGATTTCTGTATGCATACAAGTTGAAAGTTCTACATACTGGTCTACATATTGCCGATAGTCCGACCATCCTGGGTAGATATCCATTATGATCAGGAACTACAATGGTCTACATATAGCTGTTAGTCCAATCATCCCGTGTAGATATCCATTATGATCATGAACTACACTGGTCTACATATTGCCGATAGTCTGACCATCCTGTGTAGATATCCATTATGATTAGGAACTTCACTGGTCTACATATTGCCGTTAGTCCGATCAACCTGGGTTGATATCCATTATGATCAGGGACTACAATGGTCTACATATTGCCGATATTCCGACTATCCTGGGTAGATATCCACTATGATCAGGGACTACACTGCTCTACATATTTCAGGTAGTCCGACTATCCTGGGTAGAGATATCTGCAGCCACAATCAGTCAGAAAAAAAAACACAATTCTGAGAAAAAAATGGGAAAATAGACATCTTACAGAAATGGACATTCAGCTCCAAATATCTTGGGATTATCTGTTTTGCGGCCAGTGTAGATCCAAATCAGCCTGTGCATCCGCACTCTTCGCCATTCCATACATGAAACATCCGTCATGCTTCACGCTCACAAATATAACAATACATAATTTCTCAAACATACCACAGGTAGTCTGTGAGGCCATACATCACAGTGAGAAAAACACACACTTCTTAATTAGAAGATATATAAGAGATATCTGTCACAGATTTGACTGTGCTATAGACATGATATAATGTGCTATTTGATCAGGATATAAACCGTGACAAATCAAATAAACCTCATTTCTCTAGACACAGCCACAAATGGTAAATACCGTCGGTAAGGTGCTACACATATACTAACCAATTGCCAGACTGAGTGTAGACCTATCTTCACTCATCAGTTCTTTAATTCCAGATGTTGTCTTATATTGGGTATATAAATCTCACTAATTTAACAATACCTGTTTTCTCATACATACCACTGCACAGGTAGTTGGTGTGAGCCATAAATAAGTCAGCAAAATAGACAACTTACAGAAATGAACATTCAGCTCAAAGTGTCTCGTCTCATAAACGTCAACATTTTGGTAAATGTGGCTGCAGAAATGGAGCTTACGGGTTTTGCGGCCAGTGTAGATCCAGATCAGCCTGTGCATTTGCACAGTCTGATCAGGATCTGCACTGTTCGCCATTCCATCAATGAAACACCCGTCATGCTTCACGCTCGCAAATGTACATACCACAGGGAGTCTGTGGGGCCATAAATCACAGTCAGGAAAATACACACTTCTTAATTATAGCAGAGATATTTGCCACATATTTGAGCCAGGAAATGGACATTTAATTGATATGGTGAACTTGTAAACACTTGTAGTCTACTTGTAGATGCTGTAGACTATTTTGTGCCCTTGTACCCCATGTAAAAAATCGTACCCTATTGTGGATGTTGTAGACTATTTTTGTCGCGCAGCTTGCGGACAGCGTGATACAGTTGGCACATTGGCGTACGTCTGTACTTGTTTTTAATATTTGGTTAATGTTTTTCGGTATGTAGACTATTTTGTGCCCTCGTACCCTATGTAACCCATTATACCCTATTTTAGATGCTGTAGACTATTTTGTACCCTTGTACCCTATGTAACCCATTGTACCCTATTGTACCCTAGTGTGGATGCTGTAGACTATTTTGTGCCCTTGTACCCTATGTAACCCATTGTACACTATTGTAGATGCTGTAGACTATTTTGTGCCCTTGTACCCTATGTAACCCATTGTACCCTAATTGTAGATGCTGTAGACTAATATTTTGTGCCCTTGTACCCTAGTAACCCATTTGTACCCTATTGTAGATGCTGTAGACATATTTTGTGCCCTTGTACCCTATGTAACCCATTGTAAGCCTTATCGTACCCCTAATTGTAGATGCTGTACACTATTTTGTGCCCTTGTACCCTATGTAACCCATTGTACCCTATTGTACCCTAGTGTGGATGCTATAGACTATTTTGTGCCCTTGTACCCTATGTAACCCATTGTACCCTATCGTACCCTATTGTAGATGCTGTAGACTAGTTTGTGACCTTGTACCCTATGTAACCCATTGTACCCTATCGTACCCTAGTGTGGATGCTGTAGACTATTCTGTGCCCTTGTACCCTATGTAACCCATTGTACCCTATCGTACCCTATTGTACCCTATCGTAGATGCTGTAGACTATTTTGTGCCCTTGTACCCTATGTAACCCATTGTACCATATCGTACCCTATTGTAGATGCTGTAGACTATTGTGTGCCCTTGTACCCTATGTAACCCATTGTACCCTATCGTACCCTAGTGTGGATGTTGTAGACTATTTTGTGCCCTTGTACCATATGTAACCCATCGTACCCTATCGTACCCTATTGTACCCTATCGTAGATGCTGTAGACTATTTTGTACCCTATGTAACCCATTGTACCATATCGTACCCTATTGTAGATGCTGTAGACTATTTTGTGCCCTTGTACCCTATGTAACCCATTGTACCATATCGTACCCTATTGTAGATGCTGTAGACTATTTTGTGCCCTTGTACCCTATGTAACCCATTGTACCCTATCGTACCCTATTGTAGATGCTACAGACTATGTTGTGCCCTTGTACCCTATGTAACCCATTGTACCATATCGTACCGTATTGTACCCTATCGTAAATGCTGTAGACTATTTTTTGCCCTTGTACCCTATGTAACCCATTGTACCCTATTGTACCCTATTGTAGACGCTGTAGACCATTTTGTATGCTTGTACCCCGTGTAGACTATTGTATATGGTTGTACCCTATGTAATCCACTGTTTACAATACCATTTGGTATAAATTGTTCATGTAACCTATTGTAGACTAAACTGAATGGGTGTAGACTAGTCTACAAACACGCCCATCAGGGAACCTGCCATGATTTCTTGACATATCTAACTTTTTTTGTAAGGCAAATGCGTTAAAGTTATTGTTTTTTCACAATATCTCTTTAATCCCTAGCCAGACTTTGATAATATTTCATATCAATGTTTGTCATGGGATGATACTTCATTACGCACACCCCCACATCCAAATTCTCAAGGTCAATGTCATTTATTTACTTTTAATGTTCACCGGTTTTGTAAAAGAAATGCGTTAAAGTTATTGTTTTTTCACAATATCTCTTTAATCCCTCGCCAGACTTTGATAATATTTCATATCAATGTTTGTCATGGGATGATGCTTCATTACGCACACCCCCACATCCAAATTCTCAAGGTCAATGTCATTTATTTACTTTTAATGTTCACCGATTTTGTAAAAGAAATGCGTTAAAGTTATTGTTTTTTCACAATATCTCTTTAACCCCTTGCCAGACTTTGATAATATTTCACATCAATGTTTGTCTATGGATGATGATTCACTACGCACACCCCCACATCCAAATTCGGAAGGTCAATGTCATTTATTTACTTGTAATGTTCACCGGTTTTGTAACAGAAATGCGTTAAAGTTATTGTTTTTTCACAATGTATCTTTAACCACTTGCCAGACTTTGATAATATTTCACATCAATGTTTGTCTAGGGATGATGCTTCATTACGCACACCCCCACATCCAAATTCTCAAGGTCATTTATTTACTTGTAATTTTCACCGGTTTTGTAACAGAATTGCGTTAAGGTTATTGTTTTTTTCACAATATCTCTTTAACCCCTTGCCAGACTTTTATAATATTTCACATCAATGTTTGTCTATGGATGATGCTTCAATACCCACACCCCACATCCAAATTCTCAAGGTCAAGGTCGTTTATTTACTTGTAATGTTCACGATCAAATACCTCGGCAGGCGCGACACCGCTTCCGTGGCGGAATTCTTGTTTTTTATAATCTTATTTTTTTTTAAGAAAAACTCGGATGTCCAGATAAGGTGCGTATTTGCATAAATACGCAATTAAAAAATGCAAAAACCCAATTAAAATCAGAGCCAATGCGTACCAAAAAGCAATTAAAATTGTTTTTTTCACAATATCTCTTTAACCCCTTGCCAGACTTTTATAATATTTCACATCAATGTTTGTCTATGGATGATGCTTCAATACCCACACCCCACATCCAAATTCTCAAGGTCAAGGTCGTTTATTTACTTGTAATGTTCACGATCAAATACCTCGGCAGGCGCGACACCGCTTCCGTGGCGGAATTCTTGTTTTTTATAATCTTATTTTTTTTTAAGAAAAACTCGGATGTCCAGATAAGGTGCGTATTTGCATAAATACGCAATTAAAAAATGCAAAAACCCAATTAAAATCAGAGCCAATGCGTACCAAAAAGCAATTAAAATGTTCGGTACGCAATAATTTTTTATCCTCAGTTCAGTCTGTCGCGTACTGTTAGATTTGTTCATATATCATGTATATATACAATCCTACAAAATCATCGCCGATGATCTGTTAGGTCTGCCATTCATTGTTTACAAAGTCTGGTCCCGGCTCTAGCTGCGGACAATGTCTCGCTGTATTTCACCGATAACGGCTGGAAACCAGTCTTCGGGTGTATTCGATTTGAACTCCAGGATTTAGTTCGAGCGATTCCGGCTCTCAGCGGGAAAAAATGGGTCCAAGTCGATACGAAACTCTAGTAGCCCACCACATGGCAGTTGTTTCGAGTACCATTCCAGTTAATGATCATATCTCTAGAATTTCCACCCTTGTCGCATCGCCTGTTTTCGCCCATATCAGTCTGCGAAATTAGCTAGGTGCCCGATGCCCGAGACGTGTAGAAATCGCGACGGACGTGTACATTTTTCAATATCACATGCCCGACGGGCACCTGTTATAAAAACGCATAAACGTAATAAAACTGGACAGTAGAAATGTTTTTCTAAATTCTTTAAAATTACGAATTGTTTACACTGAAATTGAAAGTCGTCTAGAAGCAGACTGGTGTAAATTCGCGTTTTCGCTTACTGACATCTCGTGTATTGATATGGCATTGTGCTCCGCGGTGTGAAACGTACACGTAGTAATACACAATGTAATTGACAAGCGCGGTGTGTTTGAAGTCTTAGTCTTGTCACTGTAGACGAATCAACAATATTACTTTAAGACACCACCAAAGACTTATGTATGTTTGGTTATTAAACATATTAAAAATTATAAATATCCAACCATCCAACCAAATTTAGTTTTTCATAAAGAGTTTGATCATTTCCAAGCTATCTAGGGTGGTTTAGGGTTAATTTCCAATTTTCTTTTCCACTACTCCTGCAGCTGCATCAGTTCCTTTTCTCCCATGTTAAAATCAATATTATTTAACAGAATTCCAACAAATAATTTTTATTTAAGGATGGTGACTTTTTATTATTTAGGAAAATGTCTAGAAAGTTTGCTATTTTGAAGTTTTATATGTTTAATAACCAAAACTAGGGCGCAGAAAAACGTGAAACAGACAGCAGAAAATAAAAATGTTGATCGCCATTTACATGTTATGTAAATGTTGAACGGAATTATTTCAACCAACTATTGTACATGCATTATTTTATCTATTTGGTATATTCTGATTAGCAATTGCTTATGTTCCGTTTGTTGATCTGTTTTGTTAAAAAGATGCATTTGTTATAGGGGTAATACATATTCAGTGTAGTCGCCCTGTTTTATGAACACACTTTTATGTTGCAATCACATCGCATCACGAAGCAAAAGCAATCTCATGTAATGTAAATATTGAACCGACTTAAAACACCAATAATCAATCAATCAATCTTGTGAAAATGCGAAGTGTGATGTATTCCATGTAAGATCCTGGGGCCCGTTTCACTAAACTTCCTACGACTAAGATGTTTGTAAGTGCAAATTTATGATCGTCTGGAAATTTCAATTTATGGATTTACATTTATTGAGCATAGGTTGCATATGCAACCTATGCTCAATAAATGTAAATCCATTAATTATTTACAAGACAACATTGTTAATGTAAACTTTACAGACTATCATAAGTTTGCATTTACGAACAGTTATTAGTCGTACTAAGTTTAGTGAAACGGCCCCCTGTTAACGTATTAATCCTTTTAATATGGCAGACAATTTTCCATCTGATATTTTTTAAATAGTTTTAATGTTTGTCCCGTCCCTATAGTAGGGTGAGACGTGCCGTTTTTTTCATTTCTTCCTATGTATGAAAACATATAATAATATGATAGCAAACAGTATTTGAAAAATCACCCAAATAAGCAAAAGACAACATTACTTCTGTTGTATTGAAAGGATTAGCTATACACACCGTCCGTCATACATGTACCTGTGTTGTTTGCTTTGTTGTGCTAAGGCATGTAAAAGAAAATATATTAATGACAACATTCATGCCTTGTTTTGGTTTCCAGGTCGGGAGCATGCCAAGGGTAATTTAACCATCAGCGTTAATCCTTACCAGAATGCCGACTTGCATGGTTTATCTCTCATGTACCTTTTCGGCCTTGTGATACTTGAGAGCTAAATCTGGTTATACCCCATTAAAAAGTAATAAGATTAGTGTTGGTGCTTTTGGGGTTGGAACTAAGTGACTGGAATGGACATGGCACCAGGTCAGGATATTCTAATTTCAGGGCTGACTATATATATTTTCGACTATAGTTGACGCTTTTTCCGGCGTCCGCGTCGTCCGGTTTTTTGGTAAGGCAAATGCGTTAAAGTTATTGTTTTTTCACAATATCTCTTTAACCCCTTGCCAAACTTTGATAATATTTCACATCAATGTTTGTCTATGGATGATGCTTCATTACACACACCCCCACATCCAAATTCTCAAGGTCAAGGTCATTTATATACTTGTAATGTTCACCGGTTTTGTAACAGAAATGCGTTAAAGTTATTGTTTTTTCACAATATCTCTTTAACCCCTTGCCAGACTTTGATAATATTTCACATCAATGTTTGTCTAGGAATGATGTTTCACTACGCACATCCCCACATCCAAATTCTGAAGGTCAAGGTCATTTATTTACTTGCAATGTTCACCGGTTTTGTAACAGAAATGCGTTAAAGTTATTGTTTTTTCACAATATCTCTTTAACCCCTTGCCAGACTTTGATAATATTTCACATCAATGGTTGTCTAGGGATGATGATTCATTACGCACACCCCCACATCCAAATTCTCAAGGTCAAGGTCATTTATTTACTTGTAATGTTCACGGTCAGGCGCGATAGCGCTTCCGTGGCGGAATTATTGTTTGGTAAATATTGAGTTCTGATTTTGTGAATTTCCCTCCTTATGGACAGGTTGAATACGAGATAGTCCAGCCCGTAGGCTCAGCCTTAAATGACCTTATCTATTGATAGGCCATTTAAACCAATAATCAATCGATCACAATAATTGGTTAGACACACAGTGAGGTTGTCCATCTATGGTGGTAGATACTAACCCAATAATGATCATCTGCTAAGAATTGGAGACATAGTGAGGTTGTATGTCTGTGCACTGTGTGGTAGATAGAAACCCCGTAATGACCTTCAACTCAGATTGGTTGGAAACATAGTGGGGTTGTCCATCTGTGCACTGTGGGGTAGATACTAACCCCATAATGATCCTCTACTAAGAATTGGAGACTTAGTGGGGTTGTATGTCTGTGCATTGTGCGGTAGATAGAAACCCCGTAATGACCCTCTACTCAGAATTAGTGGGTGGTTGGTCGGGCGAACGCGATGGTGTAAATTAACGGTGGGGTTCCTCCTCCTTATAGGAATCACGATTTGCCTGGTTTGGCCTTCATGTACGTTTTTATCTTTGGCTCTTTTTGTTACCTGGGAGTTGAATTGGGTTATTTCCCATTATAAAAGTAGTAAGATTATTACTGATCCTACTGCTTTTGGGAGGGGGCCAGGTGATTCTGGTGTGGCGAGGACCTGGCATCAGGTCAGGATTATTCTGATTTCAGGGCTGAATATATAGTTTGTTTATTGTAAATATTCTGTTCTGATTTTGGGAGTTTCCCCCCATTTTTACATGTACTTGAACATGTACATGTACTTGTACAGGTGATATATGGGATTTAGTACTAAACCCATTGATCCGGCCTTAAATGACCTTAGCTGTTGATATGCCGTTAAACCCCAACAAACAAACAAACAAATCTACTCGGAATTGGTTGGACACATAGTGGAGTTGTCCATCTGTGCACTGTGGGGTAGATACTAACCCCATAATGATCCTCTACTAAGAATTGGAGACATAGTGAGGTTGTATGTCTGTGCACTGTGCGGTACATAGAAACCCCATAATGACACTCTACTTAGAATTGGTTGGACACATAGTGGGGTTGTCCATATGTGCACTGTGGGCAGGGTTGGCCGGGAAATACCGGGGGCGGGAATTCCCAGCGGGAAATACCGGTATTTTCCGTCCCGGGAAATACTCCCCAAAGTGGGAAATACCGGGAAATACCGGGAAATATGAATTCAAGTTATTTAAATTAAGTTTTAAGCTCAGTAATAGTTAATTAAACAATCAACAACTTAATAATTAGATATAGGGGTTAATTACAATGTATATATCTGTTTCATTCCCAACTAGGGGTATTCATCAGGTGGAATATTTGGCAACCATGACATTTATATTTTGGTTGTATTATTTTTTTGTAAATTACTTCTTCATTTTTTAGGAAGCATCTGAGTGTCTGCTAGATACAATTCACAACGTCATCATGATCAGACTATGTTTAGAGAACAGGCTGTTAATTGTCAACCTTCTCCCACACTAATATTCGGTATCAAGAAATGAGAATAAATGATCTTAGCATGCATGATGTGCAAACACAGTCTCTTTCAAGTCTTATATGACTGACAATGTACTGTTGTTTTATGCTTTGCATTTGTATTACTTATTTGCATTATTATTATGACATTTATTTAACGTGAAGACTATGGGCCACGATGGTACGTACGTATGAGATACAGTACCTAAAATCGTTAAAATTAGCCAAAAGCCTACTAATGTCTACTTATTTGCATGTACATTGATGAGACTTTAATATACTTTAATAAACCATATCAGACTATGACAACAGAATGTTAATTGTCAGCCTTCTCTCACACCTTTTGTGTCATACTGTATAATAAGAACCCAGGTGGTCTGTATATGGTCATGTCAAGTTGTAAAACAATTACACTTACACTGTACATGGATTATCCCTGTTATCAACAGGGATTTTCTCAAAATTCCAAAAGCAGCTTTTATTACTGTCAGGTTACTATAGTAATGAGGGGTGTTCTCATATACAATAAAATATACAGTTGGCAAATACTACATAGACTTGATATGGAAGAAAATTATCTAGAAAATAATGATGTTTTTTTTTCTCTAAATAAATTTTTTATTTATTTTTTTATTGCAGAATGTTTTACATGTAGGCTTATCACTCTACACAGATATAAACCATAGTAGATATAGGGGAATATAGAGACTCACCTTGACATTTTGGACCACCAAGATTCATATTTCCCGGTATTTCCCGGTATTTCCCAGTATTTCCCGGTATTTCCCTGTATTTCCCGCCGTCCTGGGAAATAATCTTATTTCCCGGGAAATTGCCAACCCTGACTGTGGGGTAGATACTAACCCCATAATGATCCTCTACTAAGAATTGGAGACATAGTGAGGTTGTATGTCTTTGCACTGCGGTACATAGAAACCCCGTAATGACCCTCTACTCAGAATTGGTTGGACACATAGTGGGGTTGTCCATCTGTGCACTGTGGGGTACATAGAAACCCCGTAATGACCCTCTCCTAAGAATTCTCAATGGTACCCCACAACTCACGTTTTGACAAATTGTACAACCTCACAGTGTCGATGGACACAACGACTGCATAATGAATCTCTCGTCTCTACGTCCGTCCGTCCGTCCTTCCGTCCGTCCGTCGATCGGATTAGTTACTTCCGGCCACGTCGTACGTTGAGTCATACCGACCTACGCGGACTCCGATACGTCAGGTCGTACTTATGACTCGTAGGATGACGTAGTCGGAGTTTCACCGATCATAGTGTTAGTCAATGATTATTGTTTTACGAACAACTAACCTTTCAGACAAACACCAATATAAGTAACATGTAATGGAAATCAAATGATTAATAACATACAATTTATCAGCGTACTATCGTTTATTTCTATCAATACGTAATCATTAATTAATTATAATAATAGGTTACCGTGGTTGAAGAAATGTTTATGATATTTGTGAATTCATAAGGTGATGAGTACTGTCAGGAACATGGCGGTCGTTTCATATATCAACTAATAAGCAGTATAAACCCGCATCAAAATGCACGTATGCGCCATCGGGTTTTTACATAACGTACATCTACTGCATTTCTTCAGTCGCAACTACATATATACCTTATTTTCTCATGATAGTACCTGATAAATGAGACTTTAACCTTCATATCCACATACATATGATTCTTGATTAATGATATGATAACGTACTTAAAATCTACCACGACATCAACAACATGAATATCGTATACGAAGCATGTAGATACCAGTTTTGTGTTCTTGATGAATGTAAAAGCATCCCTCACATTTATTGTGTACGCGATTTCAAAGTTTTTTTAGTATTTTTACACGTAATGACACCAACTTGTAAAAGTGTTTATTTAATCAATAGAAGATATCGTTTCAGTATTACTGAAAAGTTTATTTATTTCCAAAAATGTAATTTCTTAAATTATATATTGCAATCAATTTATGTGTGACATGCAAAGCAACGGACCCAAACTGTACTTTATCGCATTAAGGACGCATGTCGTGATTTAAATAATCGGTTGACATAATGGTTTTGATATGTGAATGGAGAAAATGTGTGCACGTCTATCTGATTACGTTTATCAAATATGCACGCGTTACGTTTATCCAGTTACAAATCATAACAGATTAAGTCTACCGATCATTCAAGACATTTCTTGCGTTATTAGTGCGATTGAGTATATTTCACACAGCAACCCATTTCAGATTGAAGTAATTATATCCTCATGTTTATCAGGCGACGGTTCTCACGATACATGAGAATCGAAAAACGCCGAATATCGTATTCTAATACGGTTTCTGATAGTGTAAACTAATATTCGACACCGAGTTTCATACTTAACTAAAATAACGTTTTTTCATACTGTCTGAAGATTAAATTATAAATATATTTATTTTCCGGATATATGTTACATACTATACCAAATAGTTTATATTTGCGACATAAGACAATGAGCTTTATGTTAAAAATGCGAGCTATGACATTTGTCTCCTGTCTATAATGGTGATTAGTATTGTCTCAGATCAGCTTGCCATCCAGTCTGAATAGGATCTACACCGTTCACCACTATAGACTATCATGCAAATACACTCCTCACAAATTGCGTAGACTGAATATCTTCTGTCTCATCCACATTATATGAACATCAAACATATTCCGTTTCTATTAATCAAAGACCCTTTCGAATCCATGATTAATAAAATGCGAGCTATGGCATTTGTCTCCTGTCTAGAATGGTGATTAGTATAATCTCAGATCAGCTTTTTTTTTTCTTTTTTTTTTTTAAGTTTTGTTTTTGTTTTTTTTCTTTTTCTTTTTCAATCGTCATAACACTCGATCTATTCCGATGAAATTCGATGCGAAGTATCTACATAATTTACATCCACATTATATGAACATCAAACATATTCCGTTTCAATTAATCAAAGACCCTTTCGAATCCATGATTAATAAAATGTGAGCTCCGACATTTGTCTCCTGTCTAGAATGGTGATTAGTATAGTCTCAGATCAGCTTGCCAACCAGTCTGAATAGGATCTACACCGTTCACCATGTTCACCACTATAGACTATATTGCAAATACACTCCTCACAAATTGTGTAAACAGAATATCTTCTGTCTCATCCACATTATTTGAACATCAAACATATTCAGTTTCTATTAATCAAAGACCCTTTCGAATCCATGATTAATAAAATGCGAGCTATGGCATTTGTCTTCTGTCTAGAATGGTGTTTAGTATAATCTCAGATCAGATTTTATTTTTTTTTATTTTTTAAGTTTTGTTTTTGTTTTGTTTCTTTTTCTTTTGCAATCGTCATAACATTCGATCTATTCCGATGAAATTCGATGCGAAGTATCTACATAATTTACATCCACATTATATGAACATCAAACATATTCCGTTTCTATTAATCAAATACCCTTTCGAATCCATGATTAATAAAATGCGAGCTATGACATTTGTCTCCTGTCTAGAATGGTGATTAGTATAGTCTCAGACCAGCTTGCCAACCAGTCTGAATAGGATCTACACCGTTCACCACTATAGACTATCATGCAAATACACTCCTCACAAATTGCGTAAACTGAATATCTTCTGTCTCATCCACATTATATGAACAGTAAACATATTCCGTTTCTATTAATCAAAGACCCTTTCGAATAAACAACGTTTCTATATACAAAAATCATACAGTGTTATAGCACCTACATCATGATAGGACAGAAAAATGTTTATTTACGATAAGAGTTGATCCTGATCGCCACATTCGTATAAAATTGTTGGGTAGTTAAAGCCGTTATAACTATATGTGTAAACTCATCAACTTCTTTTTATCGTGACGTGTCATATAGCGTACCCACAGAGAGCACACGCATAAATCATTTTTATCACGAATCTCACAATGACAGAAGAATATATGTTTACGTATCATAAACTACCGCTTGCGTTAATCTTTACATTAATTTCAATGTTTTGAACGTGTATTCAAGTCGCATGCACGCAATCAAACACTTTATAAGTCCGAGCTTGAGCACAGCTGAGTCTCAACTATTCAAACCACACTCGGGACTTGTATACGTTCAGAATCATTTAAATTAATGCAAAGGTTATCGCAGCCGGTTGCGTATTAACGTATATTCGACATACACCACATAATGTAATTATTATGTTCGGTTGAAATATGGTGAGTAAAGTACATCAATAATAGTCGTATTTTAGCAAAAGAAAAATAAATTAACATTGATTGTGTTTTTATTTTCACATGGTCAATCTATTTGGTGGTCTTCTATTTCTTGTAGGTTGAATTCTACGTGGAATATCCGCGATTTGCTGTCTTCTAGTGCGTCGGTTTCTCCGGGGAGGGTGAAGTTCAAATAGGTATCAAAAGGGTAAATTAAGAATGTCAGGTGGTAGGAATATGCAGAGGATAATGGCGAGTGCAGATAAAGCTGAAAAAATAAATGTGTTGATGCATCAATCACGTTTATCGCATATGTCCCGTAGGTTGAATATTTCAATGGACGAGTCGAGCGAATGTGATATATGTTGTCTCCTTTTTTTATAAATTGGTAATCAAAGTCCGATTAATACCGCTAGGACGATTACTCAGCTCAATGTCAGAGACGCAAATGTAAACAAAAATAAAATAATAGATATTACATGATTATTTTATAGACAGCGAAGGATAATTTAACGATTGGGGTTCATCCTTTCCGAAATGCCGACTTACATGGTTTGGCCCTCATTTACATGGCCCCTGTACTTGAGAGCTAAATCCTGTTATGCTCCATTAAGAAGTAATACGCGTATAGCTAATCCTACTGCTTTTGGGAGGGGCCAAGTGACTCTGGTGTGGTATGGACCTGGCACCAGGTCAGGATATTCTGATTTCAGGACTGAATACATAGTTTTGTCAATATCGAGTTCTGATTTTGGGAATTTTCCTCATCATGGACAGGTTGAATGGATAGTCCAACCCATTGGCCCGGCCTTAAATGACCTTAGCGGTTGATAGGCCGTTAAACACCAATACATGTAAATTCTGCATTCAGGTTCGAGATAATCATCGCTATGCGACGCGATTGATTGACGACGAACGATTGTTATTGCAGTTAACTTTGACATATTAAAGATACGTCGTAGCAGATATGCTTTATTTTTTCCGAACCTTTAGAAATAACAAATCTACGCTTACACAGCAGAAAACTGATAATATAAGCAATATAATACTGTTAAATTATTTGTATCATTTTTATCAGTAAGTAATTCATTCTGAAAATGTGTGGGCTTACTTATCATTTCTTGCAAATCCGTAGTATTGTCGGGTTCCTGTGTGATGGCGGATAAGGTGGATGTGATAGATACATGGGTAGATGAAGTCGGGGTTTCATCAGTGGTGACGTAATTATCTTGTTCTGTCGAAAAGACTGACGATGCGGTTCTTGATGGCACGGAGGCTGACGGGGCGCTTCCTGATAGGGTGGGATCTATGGTCGGTGTCGACTGAAATACAATGTAGTATGTGTGGCAGCGTGATGTTAGGTGATGGGATAAATAAACTTCCATATCATGTATGTGTTGTTATTATATGTATGTCCCATCCATTTCAGATACAGCGTATCCGTCTATAACATGTTTACTGTTGAACCCCTGTCCCTTCGTCCCTCTTAGTGTTCGTTAACCTTAGTCAGTATTGAACCTTTACTTGTAGTTAAGTATAGTCCACTAGTGTATTTATACCTGGGAGTATGATATACTGACTAGCGTAGCGTAACGTGTGACTAACCAACGTATTTTGCATGTTGCGCACGCACCCATCTCACTCGTTGAGCCGCCGCCATTATAGTCACATCATATTCTTGTTTATTAAAATATATAATAGCTGGTAAATGTTGTATTTCCAGGTAATGTTTTGGTATATTTATTGTCAAATCATGTATTGTCTTGTCTCCAGGGATATGTGCGGCACGAATATTATTCGCTGGAGATTCTTGAGAAAAACAGCGACCTGATTGTCATTTGCCGAATTTCGCTCACGGCTCACTCGTTGAGCCGCCGCCATTATAGTCACATCATATTCTTGTTTATTAAAATATATAATAGCTGGTAAATGTTGTATTTCCAGTGCTTATCCATTTGTACGTCCGTCCATCCTGCCAAACGAGTCCAAATAAGAACCCACATCTCGACTAGAGAGACATAGAAAACCTCTCCGATCACATATGGGTGATAAGTGTTGGGTTCCTGAGTGGTGGGTAAGTTGAATGAGGTAGATAGATGGATAGTTTTGGAGGATGGAGTAGGGGTTTCGTCAGTGCATACGTGTTCCTGTTCTATCGATGAGAATGGGGAGGCGGATCTTGAAAGGATAGAATCTACGGATGGTGTCGACTGAAATATAATGTAGTATACATATTTAGCACAACATCTCTAAAACGTTCACCCCATTATAGCGATATACATATATCGCAACGCACAAGTTTATTGAGTTATGGACAAATAATATCATCAGTCTATATTATTCCGGTTTAATCAGCGTCTACATTAATCGTTATTAAATCGCATACTTTTTTTTATACGAAATGTATAAGTATCGTTTTATTGGGTTTTCTTCTTCTTCTTTTTTTTCATTAGAAAACGAGTAAAACACGTAGAATTAAACTCTTCATTATCCTATTACAACCGAGAATTGCAAGATGGGTGTATCCGATCACCAGCGTTCGCAAATCAGAACGATGCTCGTGGATAAGTGTAATATTTCACCGTGACAATTGTTTGCTATTTAACGACAATAAACCCCACATTCCGCCCGTACAGCGCACAATGTCTTTCAAAGTTAAACGCAATCAAGAGGGCATCAATCGCGCTGTATTACGGTTGGGTGGTAGTCAGACATTATCCATACAGCTGTACGACAACCGAATCGTAGTGTATTTGGACAATTTCGAAACAGATTCGTGTGCCGGGTTCTACCCGCCACAATTTCGCACAATCGGGGAGAACTGGCCGAGGATAGAAAAGGTGCTAAACCAAATGAAGGATCAGGTATGTTATTTTATATATTTAATATACATTTCATCATCGGTATATTCTCATCATGTATAGTTAGATTACGCCTTATATTGTTTGCTGTTGACGGCGTCATAATTGGGGTTTTACAAGCAATAATAATATGATTTGAAATAAACACCCTTATCGCATACGGTAAAATTGACAAAAGTCGCGGACCTCATACGGTATTGGACGAGGTAACGAATTGTTATTTCGAGGGAACGACCTATTAAATTGAGGGAACGAATTAATAAAAAAAAATATCCATGTCCTCTGCGGGGCTCCGTAGATGTGCACATAGCTTAGTGTAATTATAAATGTAACGCAATGTGTTCCAATGCTGATATATATATAGAACACCATACTAGTCCTTATCACATCTTTGACACATTTCCGGGTGTTGTTTCTGTATTAACACAGCTCGTGTGCAAGGTATGTGCATGAGGATGTGATAAATAAGTTAGATCACGTTCGTCCGCATGTACAAGCGATAATCCGCTAGCTAAAGAACAGTGATCTAACTTATACTTAGATATCAAGTAAATCAGGCAAGGCTAGGAAACACGCAGGAAGTCCACGGTAACGTTTTGAATTATACAATGCATATGTGTAATGTGATCGGCATATCGTTGTAATCAGTTACATATAGTTTAGTAAATACATGGATATACCATATTAAATCATCACGCATATATTATCCTCATGTCACCTATTCCAACGAGATTATTATGGCTCAAACAGATACCCAGCTAACAAGCAACGTAAACACAACGTTGTGCTTTGGTTGCTGTTTAGCTAGGTCCTATTTGAATGTTGTGCCGATGTTGTGGCAACGTTGAAATGTATGTTGGAACACAACGTTGAATGCACATTTGCATTTAACGTTTCATCAACGTTGTGTTTTAGTTTAGGTGTGATCGGAACGTTGTGATGATGTTGTGGTAACGTTGTAAGAAAGGTTGTAACACAACGTTGTCATGACCATTGCATTCTAACGTTGGTTCAACGTTGTGTTTTAGTTGGGGGAAAACAGTAACGTTGTCACGACGTTGTTGAACGTTGAGCGTTATGTTGGATTGCAACGTGTACATGACATTCTACAAACGCTGTGGTTTCGTTGTGAAAAATGTTGGCCAGACAGCTACATTGTCATGATGTTGTGTCAACGTTACGCGGTATGTTGGATCACAACGTTAACACAACATTTGCAATGAAACGTTGCATCAACGTTGTGTATGTTTGTGAAAAATGTAAGTCGGGCAGTAACGTCGTCAAGATGTTGTTGCAACGTTGCAAGTTTAGTCGGCTCGTAACGTTTTTAGTCGGAAAAAATATGGTCCAACAGAAACGTTGTCCCCACGTTGTTTGAACATTGTGTGCTATGTTGGATTGCAACGTATACATGACATTTGGAATATAACGTTCTATAAATGTTGTGGTTAGATTGTGAACAATGTTGGCCATACATTTATGTTGCCATGATGATGTGCCAAAGTTGGGCGGTATGTTGGATCACAACGTTGACACAACATTTGCAATGAAAGGTCGCATCAAAGTATTTTTGTGTGTGTGTTGTGTTGTTTTTTTATGTTGGTCTGAGACACAGGTGATGGGGACAAAATAATCTGATAATCTCTCATTGTATAAATATATAAATATATACTATATTTACCAAACTGTTATTTTTCCCCGTCACCTGTGGTCTGAGAGTAACGTTGTCACGATGTTGTTGAAACGTCGTATGTTTTGTTGGCTCCAACGTTGAATCAACATTTTCACGAGACTTTGCATCAATGTTGTGTTTAGGTTCTGCAAAAGATAGGCCGTATAGTAACGTTGTTACGATGTTGTGGCATTGTTGTGTTGTGTTGGTTCACAACGTTGACACAACATTGACGTTATCGTTGTACTAACGTCGTGTTTTTGTAGCGAAAAGGTTTTTAAAAAACTTGGACTGATAGTAACGGTGTCGCGATGGTGTGACAACGTTGTTAGTTGTGTTGGCTTACAACGCTGTCACAACATTTAAAGCGACACTTTGTAGCTACGTTGTGTTCTGGTTGTGATAAAGGTATGTCATAGTGTAAAGTTGTAACGATTATGTGTCAACATTATATGTTTTTGGATCACAACGCAGTCACATTGTTTTAAGTACGATGTGACTTATTACAATTCCCCGGGGTCTGCCGTTATCAATCGTTTGATATTCAGCTTGTTCTTTACAAATTCTAACTCTTATTGTTCTGCCCGTCAGAAAGTTGTCTAGCCATATATAGCATATATAGCAATAGTAATATTCTGTTGTTGATGCCCTTCCCACTTAATTGTTGGATGGCTCCCTTTGTGCCTATTATATCAAATGTTTTATGTAGGTCGATGAATACTGCTAAGACTCCATTATTTTGCATGTTTTACTGTTTGAATGATGGTTTCGAGTCGTACTAGTTGATCTGTTGTCGACCTATGATATCAGAAATCTGATTGAGTCGGGCCTATTAACCGTTCCTTTCTTATGTTTTTAGCCTATTAGCTACCATAGTTTCCATAACTTTACATATATATATGAGGTCAGTCTAAACGACGCTGCTTTCGTTGCGTCTTTATTTGGTTTTAGGAGAGGGATTATTGCAGCTTCTTTCAAACCATCTGGTAGCTATAGGGTGCCGTTCATCCATGATTTATTTATTAGTTCGAGCAGTTGTTATACATTCTTTGAGGGGAGATTTGTATATAAGTATTGTGTAATGTATTTGATGTACTCTTCTTACTTTTTCGGGCATTATGACATTATGAAAAGTGTATTGAGGCAGTCATTATTATCGATTGGCAGTAATGCATTATTTTATCTATCATTTCTTTGTTTATTTTTCTTTTCTGAATGCTGGGTTACGGTTTTCATTACTCGACATTGTATTGCAATGATCCGTGACCACTTTCACATTACCCTTTGCATCGCATATTGTGTTGTCTTCATGATCTATTGGGGCATGGTTGGGATTTTATTTCCTTGTATTCTGTTAAACAGGTCCCATACTTCTTTGCTTTTTTTCATCGTGTGTTATTGATGAGACAAATGTTTCCCAACCTTCTTTTCTTGCTTTTTCTATCGCTTCCCTTGCTTCCTTTTTAGATTACGTATACTCTTCCTTTCTGTGTAGTTTTAGTTCAGTATGCTATTTTTGGTAGATTTATGATACTGGGTATATAGAAGCCTTTATGATATGATTATGGGGTAGTGATCACAAGCTAGTGTTGTTTCAAGGGGGATCCAGGTGGTCGAGGATGCTACATCTTGAGTTGCCAATGTTAGGTCTGGTGTAGTTCCAGTTCTATTTGCATGTACAATATGTGATGTAGTATATATGTCTCGGCTTCATTATTAAGTAGAGCGTATTCAGTATTATCTAGGAAGTTTATCATCTCGTCCACTATTGCACTTAATTTAGTACAAGACACGTCCCACAGGGGGTTATGTCCGTTAAAGTCACCCATTGCAGAATCATTGATTTGTTACTTAATTGCTTTATTACATTTTTATATGTTCTAGTGTAGTGTTTGTTCTCGGCGGTATGTATACATTTATGATATCTATATTTCCATTATTGAGTGGTTATGCTGGATGCTGGACATCGATTACAGCTTATTGTATCATTCACAACCGATTATGAAATCATTTACTCATAAACCGTCATATTTATTTAATTATATATGTAATCGCAATCAATGTTGCATATTAATGTGGCACCCTACACTAGTTTGACTAAGGTTTATTGCGAAATTAAAAGTATTTTTTCCGCAAGGTGGTTATAATCAGTTCGCAAATTGGTTTGAGTGAACATCTTTAACAAAGATAAATAACCGCCACTGCTGTGTACTCGGCCATAGTAAGTATTGTCCACTTATACATCGGCCTGCATGAGCTATTACGTTTTGAGTTTGATTACGTTTTGACCCGCATCCGTTTAGGCAGAGAGATCAAGGGAGGATTCGGGGAAAGGGTGAGGTGTGATTTATAGCTAACGTGTAACACTGCCTTTAAATAGCTTAATAGCTTAATATAATTATATATGTATGTCCTTTACGCACTAGTATGCGGTGCCGCGAAAAATAAGCGCGAACATCAACTTGTATAAATGTTTTTATTTTGTTGTCCCTTTAGACTTTTGACACACAGAGGTGAGGAAACAAAATTGCGTAATTAAATATACATGTATAAGCTACATAAAACAAAATGCTGTAGTAACAAATGTGGGACCAGCGGTTGCGAGTGTCTGGCAATAAGGAATGTAACACGAAGTGTTGAAAGGATACAGATGATGCATCGGCCGACTGCACGGAAAGAATCCCACCCACCGCTACAAGCACATAATAATACCAGGAAATGTAATATAGACAGAAACCCAGTGCCAATGTATATATACATATATGTACAGTAGTTTTGATGTATGTGCACATTTTATTACAAACTTTAAACACGATATTACTGTGATTTTAAAACATGCCTTACGTAGTTTATACGGTGCCACGATAAGCCAGCATGGGAACGTCAACAACAACAACAACATACATGCGCCTGCGCAACGAACATTTCCTGTCCGTCTGCTGTGCTTATAGATACATGTGTAGATAGAGGATAATACACCAAGTTACAGTTCCGCTGCCATCTTTCATCCGGGTTACAAACCGCAATTTCCGATATTTCCATGCTGTCACAGCTATTAGACGGAGATAGTTTTTAATATTTCGTTCAGCAAACAATTAGTTCCCTTGAGTTATTCCGTTTTTTGTATGTTCAATTAGCTACTAAAAAACCATTGGTAAACACTTGGCTTAGTCCTAAGACAGAATCTGACATACCATGGAATGCAATTCCTCAGGTGTGGATTTCAGATGTACCAATGTATACTGTAGAATAGCGAATCAGATCTTATTCACACTTTATCTGTTGATTATGCTACATTTTCTGTACTAATTTCACATAAATGAATGTCAGTATTATGTAATGAACATATTTCAATAGCTCTGAACTCTGTTATAAATTTACAGATGTAGATTGCATTGGAAAGGCAATATTTATTGTTCTAGTCCTACTAAAATGTATTTCAAAACTACAAGTTTGTTTTACTTGTACAATACTGACATTTCTTTCACTTGAAAAATACAGAATATATGTCACAATTAACAGCTATATTGTGAATCAGATGATTTCCTTCTCGGCCAGAGAGTATTCTGCAGAGTTTCTTCCTGCAACTAAATATATACAAGTGTGGATATACTGTCATATTTATGGAAGAAATAAATATGCTGCATCCTTAGTGAATGAGGCACAGAAATTTAAAATTAGACAGTAACTTTATGAATGTGCCAAATTATCCTGTTGACTGTCAGCCCACATGCATGATGCACTATTCAACAGGGCCAGTTTCAGTAAACTTTGTACGATAAAATATTCTTATGCATATTTTGCTAAGTTTACTCAACACATGAATGTGGCGGCGGACTAAATGTACATTGGGGTCACTGAACATGAACAAATTCACCAAAGAATTCTCAAAATTGGCTGATAATACAACTTTTGTTGTCGCTTTAAGCTTTGCGCTTACAAACTTCTTGGTCACACACACTTTAGTATTTTCCTGCATTCTACCACAGGTCTTCATCCCACCACAGTGAAGAAGAATCTGACTTCTCCATCCAGGCAAGGAAACCTGCGAGTAACTGAAAATATTAATTTTTCTTGTCTACAAAAAATGGTGGAGAGGTGGGGGGAGCGTGTACTGTAATACATTTATGCTATAAAAGGTAAACATTTTAGGCATCAGTGTTTAGTATTGTAAAACCAGGATAAATGTTATGAACATGTTAAATATCACGCTTAACTGGTTAATTTGGCCTTGACCTTGGGCATGAAAACAGCCATAGAACGAAAACATCATTGATGATAAAAATCCAAAACTGTTCTACCCATCAACATGCAGGGGGTATAGTGAGTGATGGCTTATATTTAATATGATATTTATAATATCTTTTACTGATTTCATAAAAAAAACTCGGCTTAGCCTCGTTTCTTATGATATTAAGTAAACTCTTAAACATAGATACCCATGAATAAACATCACTTATGTTAGATATACAAATAGTATTGTTATGTCGATACCCCACCCACATAATGAAGACTACGCGTGTATAAACGAACCGACCCGGTGCGAATGGTTATCAAGGCGAAACGACCCGAGACCCGTACATATATAGAGTTATACCGATGAAAGCCGAAACACGCCGAATGCCTGTGCGCGTACACCCATCCTCGTTCAGTTAGCTGAACAACTTGCGTGTACACTGTGATCTGTTTAATTATACTTATGAAAGCTAAATGAAGGTCGATTTCAAAAGATGAATGTAAGTTTGATTTGAAAAATGCAATATTATAGATTAGGGAGCAAAATGAAAATAGCACATTTTGGCTGGCAGTCAATGGGACAGCGGTTTGTTTACATGTAACGCTCGTGCGGCGCAAAATCTACAACAAAAACAATGACCATATATGCCAAACTGTAACTAGGTGTATTAAGGTAATAATCTTAAAAAATCTCGGCCAAGTTGGTGTGGCCTGATGAGATTTATGTGCTCGTTTATATTGTAACCACATTGTATTCATGCTCTTGCTATTTTCAGTGTTTGCAGATTAATGCGAAAAGTATTGCAGATAGCGGCACGCTTCTAACTTGACATGACATGACAGAACGACATTATATTGACCGTCTCCTATATCCCGTTATATTAGCCAATATTGGTCCGAACTCTTTTGGGGGCGAAATTTCTCAACAGCCGTAGTTATAGCCAATATCATTATATAACCTAATCTCTGATTGGTAGATATTTATTCTAACCGGAAGTTTGATTGGCCTATATAAAAATAGCTCACTAACACTTTGCATGAGCTCGGGCGCACGATTCACCCAAATCCTCCCCAAACCTCAAATTTTCTTGCGCGGGATTTCTATTATGTTTCGATCATTCGGTCCACGATAGTAGTTGGAAGACAACATGTATATATCTTATCGAGTAAGCGGGAAAAGGAGCATGGAGCGGTAAACATACTGTGATATGGTGTCTTGTTTTAACATTGTTTTTAGTTGTCTGTGTACGTTATGCGTTGTTGGAGTCAGGTGTCAGTGGTTCCGTCAACTGGAGGTTTCGTCAACTGAGAGGTTTCGTCAACTCGGCGTCCGGTTCGTCAATTAGGCAATTAAGAGTAAAAGCGTTGTTATCGTCCGGTAGATACGTTGATTCCAGTGGAACCCTCAGCCCTTGATTATGGTGTTTGGTAGTACCTCGCGTAGACACTGCCACATTGCTAAACAAAAAAATTACATGTGTTATGCGTGCTCGATTGATTACTGAGTGACAGTAATTTGACGGTAATAATTACTAAACGATCAAACGTCAACTACTTGATGAAAGTGCAAAAGTTAATTAGCCGAGGCGTGATAAATACCATTCAACTATAATCGCCTAATTGACGAACCGGTAACCAGTTGACGGAACCACTCTACTTTTCACTCTATTTTGCCTAATTGACGAAACCTCCAGTTGACGGAACCTCCTGAATCCGTTTGAGTCCGCATGGACTGCAACACTGTTTACACAGGAAATGAGTCCTGTATAATAGTTATTATTGTGGACAAGCTTGGTTTATTTCAACCTAAATGGTTGATAATTTGTTTCATTAATTTAGACTTATCGTGGTAACTTTGTATGTTCATAAATGTGCACTAGTTAGAGCTGGATTTACTTTACACCTATCTGTTGCATGACCTTGTTAAGGAAACAAATTATCAACCATTTAGGTTGAAATAAACCAAGCTTGTCCACAATAATAAATAGTATACAGGACTCATTTCCTGTGTAAACAGTGTTGCAGTCCATGCGGATTCCAACAACGCATAACGTACACAGACAACTAAAAACAATGTTAAAACAAGACACCATATCACAGTATATTTACCGCTCCCTGCTCTTTCTCCCGTTTACTCGATAAGATATATATATGTTGTCTTCCAACTACTATCGTGGACCGAATGATCGAAACATAATAAAAATCCCGCGCAAGAAAATTTGACAGCTCATGCAAAGTGTTAGTGAGCTATTTTTATATAGGCCAATCAAACTGCCGGTTAGAATAAACATCTACCAATCAGAAATTAGGTTATATAATAATATTGGCTATAACTACGGCTGTTGAGAAATTTCGCCCCCAAAAGAATTCGGACCAATATTGGCTAATATAACGGGGATATAGGAGACGGTCAATATAATGTCGTTCTGTCATATCATGTAAAGTTAGAAGCGTGCCACTATCTGCAATACGTTTCGCATTAATCTGCAAACACTGAAACATATGTTAAAATAGCAAGAGCATGAATATAATGTGGTTAAAATATAAAAGAGCACATAAATCTGATCCGGCCACACTGGTAACATCAGCTATATATCGTTATTTTAACACGTCAAGTGTTGTTTGTTTGTAACTTTAACGATTCTATTGTCTCATAATGTATTTCGGAGCTAATTCAAGGATGAATTCCTGACATAACCCACAAATTCCGC
The DNA here is from genome assembly GCA_029237695.1 of Conchocele bisecta. Taxonomy (NCBI): domain Eukaryota; kingdom Metazoa; phylum Mollusca; class Bivalvia; order Lucinida; family Thyasiridae; genus Conchocele; species Conchocele bisecta. Next base: position 134,065,550 of record CM055267.1, read on the forward strand.
CTATTCAATTTACAAAAAAAAAAAGAGATTTTATAGGCGACTGTGAACTTTCTGTTTCACGTAAATCTGCCCATGGGTTTTTGAAAAATACACATATTAAATCTGAAAAATATACAAAATACAAAATGATTTCTCTATTCAAACTTAACATGGGCCGCATGCGGCATTGTAGCTGAAGTAGCTGCTGAGGAGAAGAGTGAAAAACAAGCTCTGAAACCTGTAGCCGATTTCAACAAAATTGCAAACTGTTCTTATCTAGCAAAGTATACTTTGAGGGAGTTATCATTTACTTTTCCCGAAATGCATTATTTCATATACAGGGGTCATACCAGTTATCCGGACAATCAGTTTATCGGACCAATGATTGATGAAAATACCTGTTAAATATTAAACGCATTAATTTGATCCGATTTGGCAAAGAACACATCTAAGTCACTCAGGTGCTTGCTGTTTCCATGCCAGTGCGAAGAATATATCGCCATGGTAAACATTTTAGTACAATTTGCTGAAAACATTCCTCAACTCTGTCCACAACTTGTCTACAACGTCAAAAGTTGCAGGGGGTGGGGGGTGGGGGGGGTGGTGGCTTCCAATCGAGAGCTCCCATTACGTCATTGTTCTATAAATACAATAAATTCTATAAATACGATGTTTTACAAGAAGCGAATGGTGATTGTTTTTTCTGCAAAACTACACAATGCTGTTTACACTGGTTTTCAGGAGATAAAATTATTATTTTAAGGTGAGAATATAAGTTATAAGATGGTTATACATTTGTCCGGATAACTGATTGTCGATGCTAATTTTTGGGGCAATCTTACGACTGATGATCTGACCCAATTTTAAGTGAGTAAGTTGGCACAGTTTGCTAAATAGTTTGCATGTATTGAGAAAGCAAGAACCGACGATTGTCCTGTGAAAATCTCATGCCCGTAGCTGCTATTTTAAGAAAAATATCGTAAAAAAACTGCCATTTTTGGTAAAAATTATAGAGGAGCCCTGTAGAACTAACGACTGCATATATTTGATGATTAAAAGTATGCAGAATTATTATACTGAATTTATTACATTATCACACTGAATTTATTACATTATCACACCATTTTGGCTATGATAATGTAATAAATTCAGAATAATAAAAATTGATAAATTTATCATTAAATTAAAAATTTCTCCCTCAAAGTAATATTTTCAGGGAGAAATTTTCAATTTAATGATAAATTTACTTTGTTAGATAAGTATACTTTGCAATTTTGGTGAAATATGCTACTGGGTAGATTGGTCAGGAATGATCGAACTAAGGAAAAGCGTAGATTGTGAAAATCGGTCCAGTAGTTGCTAAAATATTAAAGAAACACTTATTTTATGGAAGGAAATGTAACGGCCGTCCCCATGTCCATGACATGTTAAAGGTACATGCCCACTCAGTAGACACAACATGTTGACATCATCTGAGACATTTTCTGGCAAACTACACATTCATACATCATTACCCCACTTATTGATTGGCATTGTTATATATTTGATATCAGATATAAATTTACACACTGATACATGCATGTATCAGGGGCGATAACCGTGTTTTCTTAAAATGTTAACGGACATTACTATTTATTCTCTGTATTTATTTTTGGATGTACAATGATCATTGTTTATAATCTGTCAAAAATATTATTTTTTCAGGTGGCGCATTTAATTAGTATAAATAATTAAAAAATGTCATGCCGCATTTGCATATGAAAATAACCTGATACCACCAAGCGTCACTATCAGTAAAATAAACATTACTAAATTATTATATCTGTATAGCGGGCACTTGTAATTTTTAGAACTGGTGGAATAGTGACATAAGTATACACTTATTTAATTCATATAAAGAACATATTGTGCCTACTGAGTAGGCATGTACCTTTAAATTCCCATAGAATCTTTTTTTCTCTATAAAATTAATATTTGACCAATTTTGGTCAAAATGGTTTTCAGATTTAATATGTTTATTTGTCCAAAACCCATGGGCGCTTATACGTGAAACATTATTAAATTAGCAACCATCCATTGAACAAAAGCTAGGGTTGGCAACGATAATTCTTTTTCTGTACTTTTTAATATTTTAATTTTTTTTTCGGATTTGATTTATCCAAAACCCATGGCGCTTTTACGTGAAACATACAGTCTATTTCATCACTTTCTGCAAATATCTGAGATCCAGTGCATTTAAAATTTGACATGCTTTATCGGCAATTTTGACAACTGAATTTGAAGCCTATTGAAAAGCCTGTATAATATAGAGGATATTCCATCGTACATTTTGAATAGCGTGAACTAATACACGAGTGTGCGTCGGCTTCCGCGTAAGCAACGAGTGAACGTAGCGAACGAGTTGCTTGCACGGACGCCGACGGACACGAGTGTATTATTTCCGCTATTCAAACATGTACGAAGGAATATCCTATTTATTACACTTGCACGGCGGATATATATGCACATTTAGTATATTTTTGAGATTATAATCAGTGAATTGTGATGCGCCCATGAATATATATAGTTATACAATGACGCAGCTGTTTCTAGGAGCCAGATTATATATTTGAGTGCATTTTTGGAATATTAACATTCTAGATTAGTCAAGACCCTTTCCAAATTTTCAAGTAACTATATTTTGATTGTAATAAAAATTAAACATTTTGCATGGTAGCTCGTGGTTTCCAAGAAAACAGGCGCGCAATTATGGGTGTTCTCTTCACGGTGTATTATTTGTAGGGAGTTGATCACGGGTTTTCTCTCACAGCGAAACCCGTGTAAATAATTTGTAAGAGTAATAAATCTCTTTAACGCATACAACCACCAATTCTGCATATTTGTATGTCCATATATACATGATCAATTTATGAAATTAATTAAGACAGAATATTAAAAATATATATATATATATTTATTGGTACTTTGTGACGTCACTTAAAGTATTGCATAATTGAAGCTTATTAATTATTGAAACCTATATAACTTTAATAAATTGGAATATTTGCATGTGCTTTTCACCAGTATTGTTAGATTATCAATGACTATCATTTGTATATAAATGTTTTGTCCGCTAAAGTGGACCTTTAACAATAGGTTCATCTAGGCAATCCGACAGTAACAAATATTTAAATAATAATAAATAAATTTAACCATATATCGACCACATATAATTATTAATCGGGTTACAATAACATACTTGCTTTTTGTCTATAATAATATTTGTTTTGCCTCACGGGGATGCAGGTATAATGCACATGTGTTTATAAACATATAAATACAAAAAAGTATGAGTCGCTGACAGAATATCGTCCAGGGTTTTGCTGAAAATGACTTAAATTTGTGCGAGTTGCCAGTTTTGTTCTTCTTTTATTTTTTAAAAAAAAGTGCCCGTCCAAAAATTGGGACTGCTCGTCAAAATGACGGGTGGACGGGTCTCTGCCTAACAAACACCCTTGGGTGACTCGATTTACTTTAATAAATTTGAATGCATGCTTGTTTTCAAGGCCAACTAGACACCTTTTTATGCCGTTGACAGTAAGTCAGGGGCATTATGTTTGGCACATATCTGTCTGTCCGTATGCACGTGCAGGGTCTTAGGTGGTAGGTATGTGGCATAAGACAATAAAAAACAATTGGATATATATGCATCACCCGTGTCTAACAGACACAATTTTCTAGTATTTCAAGATATGAAATTAAGTTCATGCAATAAAATTAAGCAGAAAATGGAAATTAAAATAATAATAAATAATTTTTTCAACTATGACATCATAATGGACCACTCATATTTCAGCTAATTACAAATTTCAAACCTTGGTAACTTTTAACTATTTGATATTTTTAATACGGTTTTCAGCATTCATTGTCTCTTATCAAATTCTATCATTTATAGAAATAATGAAAGAGGTGTTCAGCAACATGTAGGAATTATAGTCCCGAAATTACAGATTGGGTTTATTAATATTGAAGTTATATCTAGCTGACCTCGCACATGTAGGGCTGCAATATACACATTTCTGAGCTAGTTTCTAAATGCTTATTTTCTTAATGTTTGGCATTCAGAAGCAGCCTTGAAGAATCTCAAGATCACAGCGGTGTGAGTATCGGATGAGATTGGAGAATTCTTGAAGCACACCCCATTCAAGCCTGGTGGGCCGAATTACAAGGTAGAACATCATTGAATTTGTTTAAACCTTCAAATTCTGTTGATAAATCGGTTACATAACCTCATATTCATAGACCACACGTCACATAATACATATTCCACTGTATACTGCAGTGAGGTTGTCGGTAATTCCGTAACAAATCTTAATGCTAGTGTAGGTAAGCTGCTGTTATTTATTGTTTCACTTCATGGAACATGGTGTTGTGAATCGGTTCCAATTTCATAATCGATCATCGGTTAATGCAAGTTTTGTGAGCAAATTTTGCACATTACATAGCATTCCATATTTGTTTGAATTGTATTCTGTTTAGAAACACATTCGACTCCAGTGTATGCCCTATTCGGTCTTAATGGATGTATGTATGGATCAATAATGGTTGTAAAAGCAATGCACATGATGAAATTAAGTGATACGATAAGATAAAATGAAATATGAAAACTGTATTAAAATAACAACTAGTTAAACAGTTAAAAAGGTTTGTTATTAGCAGAAATATGTGTAGTTCGAAAAAAGAAAAATGAACATGTAAACTTGCATAACTTTTGACAGAGTTGGCAGTTTTGGGTAGGCTTTTGGTACGTTGATTTGTATTTTCATTATCTATCTGTTGACTTGAAAATAAAGTGTTTTTTTCTCTTTAATCATTACTTACCGTACTATTTTTCCATAATCGATTATACAAATTCATAATATTTCGATTGATTAATCGATCATCGGCACATCACTAATGGAACATATACGTATTTCACTGATCATCACATTTTCATTCTACTGCTCCCGAAAATGTGTGGGGCAGCATATAGGTACTGCTTTGTTCATCCATTTGACCTAGATAGCCCATAATATCTTAAAAAATAACCTCCGATTTCGCATGATACATGTACCTTAAACTTTAGGAAGAATTCAATAGATTTTGCTCTATAAAGAAACTACTATTCATGCATGCCATGTCACCGAACTAGTCTGTAACAACGAAAACATAAATTGGCCGTATTGGGTGTATCCTACTTGAAGCGTCATGGATTTTGGTTTATAAATTTAGATCCTATCAGTGAATCGAAAAGGAGATTATGTAACGGAAAAGAGTACACAAATACATAATATCTTCGACATTATCAAATAATTAGAGCAAAAGACGATAACTGAACACGTCACATGCACAATGATGTCGAGTGATCTTGTATTTATAAAGAAAGGATTTCACTATAAGGTTTTCTTTCATTTTTGAAAGTGATTTTATTTTCCATTTTGCACAAGTTTTTTTGGTTATTTTTAAGCATAATTAACACGAGGGATAGTTCATTTGACAACGTTATGCAATATATCATTATGCTACTGTTTAATAGTTTTTATTATACTACGGTCGTTTGTGCAATAATAGTTGAATTCTTCCTTCGACAAGTATCGTCTCAGTTGATACCAATCTTGTCATGCATGTTGCATAGGGGAAAGAAAAGATGAAAACAGATAACCTTGTTTTGATATTCGCTGTTCTCTCATTATATCATTCAGAAGAGGACCGGGTCACACAGGCTGTTGTCGATCTGCACAAGTCACCCGGAGTCGGGGTGTTAGGACCGGGTCACCCAGGCTGTTGTCGATCTGCACAAGTCACCCGGAGTCAGGGTGTTAGCCAGACGTATCGTCCAGTCTTTTGGACGGGCCCTTTTGTATGTATCTTAACATGCCAACTAGTACCAAACATAATTTCTAATCAATAAAAGAGGCAACTACTCATGGTTTTAAAGATGGAGGTCCAATGAGGTAAAACAAATATTATTATAGGCAATATGCAAGTACATGATTATGTAACTGTTCAACCCGGTTTAACAATTATATGCGGTTGATATATGAAAATATTTAAATATATATTATTTAAATATTTATACCTGTCGTGTGTCATTCTCAACCTTTGATTTTGGAATTGAGTCGTTCTGTGACCCGACTTGTGTGATATGACGTATTTCTGGGAGATGTACGATAAGTAGTGCATTGTGTGTGTTTTTTTATAGTAGAGAAATACCTTATATACTTTGTAGATAAATTTATAAGATATTCCAAAATATAAAGCACTAATATTTCTTACAGCATGTACATAGTAGATAGAATCATATTGTTTTACCTCATGATTGGAAATCCATCTTTAAGCTTGTTTGTGTAAATTCAAAAAAAAGCATTGTATTTGCTAGATTTTGTGTGCTAAAATGTGCTCTTTTTGCATGGTTTTGTGCGTTAAACGTATAATTTCTTTGCTGGGGGAAACTCTACCTTTGTTGTGATCATATTGGACACCCCATGTTTGAATTATGGCTAAGGCCGTGCGGTATACGTGACATCCTGTGTGACATTTACCAGATGATGTTTGAGTTAAGAGGATCCAGAGTGTTATCATTCTGCCTGAGTAGCGGTATACTTGATGCCCAGTGTGACATTTACCAGTTAATGTTTAAGTTAAAACGATCCAGACTGTTGTCGATTTGCCCAAGTCACACGGAGTAGAGGTATATATGACGTCCTTCTGAACTACTTCGTAATCGGACATTAAGCCTCATTTCACTCACTCATTAAATAAATAAAATATATGCAAGTGTTAGTAACATACTGAACAACAAAGAAATGACTAGACCAAATCAATAAGACTGCATGAAATACAATCATTGTAAATGTTGTTGTTCAGTATGTTACTAACACTTGAATATATTTTATTTATATTCCTATGCATGTATATTTTATTCTGTTCCATAATGCATATCATAGAGACACTGTCTTTTGTTGTTAATGTGCGTTAAGCGTAATGCTTAAAGGCACAATCTCAGATGGGCTGCTTTGCTCACACTATCTTAGAACACGCAAGCTCAGTGTTTTAAGTTGTGAAGAAGAAAGGCATATCATTTGTGCTGGAATGATTTTGTTTTTTTAAGAAAATCACTAAAATGTCATTTCTATGTTAATTGGACTTCAATTGTATTGCATTCTGAGACACTCTTCAGCGGTTTTCAAAAATTTCGGCAAAACAATTCTGCTCTGCACTTCACATACTTGTATAACAAATCATTACTCTTTGGCATTTTCAAATGTTGGCATGCCTGTGTTTGAGCAAAAAATAAAATTAATTAGCAATATGGGTTAGTTAGCTACTTAATTAGTAGTAAAAAAATCAAACCATAGCAACATCGGACAAGTCAGTGTTGTGACAAACACCTCAAAACTGTACACTTGTAAGTAGTAGCAACGTAAACATGCAAATACGTTGCTGTTTGATGTTGGTACAACTATTGTTGAGCAGTCGGAGGAAATCGTTACGTTAAATAGTAAATGACCTCGCTGTTGAACGGACGAAAACGGACATTTCTGCGATGTTAGAGTGCATCTTGTGGCAACGTTGCATGAACATGTATTGTTTTTGGGTGGTTGTCTAACCTGGCTATTCGATGTTAAAACAACGTTACACCAACACTGAAGAGAAGAACTCATTACAGTAACGTACCAATGTGTGTGTAGAGGGAAAAGTATATCAACGTTATGATACAACGTTGCGGGTCCACGTCAAAATAACCTCGCAACGTATTTGCAACATTTCATTTCACAGGCAAACGGCGCAACGTCGATTATAAACGTTAACATACAATGTCATACACATCAAAACTTTATGCAAATGTTATAGCAACGTCGAATGCTAACGTTATGATGCAACGTTGCTGGACGACCTCACAATTCTACACATTTACGTTGTAGCAACGTTTAAATTTTACGTTACCTTAACGTATGCCGTATGTTTTATGCAAACGTTTTAGCAACGTCGAATGCCAACGTTAGGCTACAATGTTGCTGGACCAGCTCACAACAAGAAACATTTACGTTGTGACAACGTTGAAATGCAACGTTCCGTAACATTGTTGGCAAAGTTGTAACAACGTGAAATACCAACGTTGTGAAGCAACGTTGCTGGACCACCTGAAAACTCTACACATTTACGTTGAAGGAACGTTGACATTTTACGTTACCTTAACGTACGACATACGTTGTCAAAACGTCGTCACAACGTAAAATTGTTAGCTAGGTACATACATGATACATAATAAACACATATATATTTGACTTTTGTGTAACATATCGCTTTACCTCACCACAGACTGGCGTATATTTTTAGCAAAAACACACCATACACCTACTGCGAAGACATTACCGCCTACTATGTATATTAATTATATACATCACCCATCATAATTACATGTAATTTGCACTACACATTGTTTCATTTATATGTTCATGTTATACGTACCTCATATTGTCATGTCTATATGATCTGTAGCCTATTTCACCGAAATTGCAAAGCATACTTATCTAGCAAAGTGAACTTTGAGGGAGTAATCATATATTTTTCCCGAAATGCACTATTTTTGCAATTTCGGTGAACTCGGTTGACTGAATAAACTCATTTGAAAGACGGTAACCCATCAACCGCCGATCTGGATCCGGCTCATCTGGTTCTACACTGTTTGTAAACATTATGATAGGGGCGTGTAGTGTTGACTGGTGTTATGTTGCATAGAAGCTCGTGCATCGATAAAAATCTAAGCATCATGGGTGATCACTCCGCAATTTTTATCAATTTTCTAAATCGTTTACGAAAAATATGACATTTTTTTCGAAATCGATATCGGGGGAAAACGGCGATGCGATATTACGCAATTATACATGTATTTAATTCTAATAAAGAAAGTTTTGAGCATAATCAGTGGGACACAATCTTTAAGACGACTGTACTACCGTTTGCGATATTCTTGTTAAAATGTTTATAAACGTTATTTATCATTTATTTGAACTCGCAACCAAACAATTTAAATGATCGAGACTGAATACACTGCACGTTCAACTATTCAAACTATTTGATATCGAACTTGAATACATGTTCAGTAGTATTGATTATCCAATTCTGGGCGTATAACAAAGATGAAATAATACCTCGCAACATTTATCTCCCAGTTGTATCCTGGCCCCTTGACATCTGTGCGTACTTCATTACACTCCATGTCCAAAACTCTAATCATCTCCAGATTCGGTATGTAGGCGGCCGGAATCGTGAATCTGCATGTCTCTGAACATCGATCGAATTCCACGGTGGTCACGCCCATCATTTGTTGCCTGGCCACGTAGTCCCCACCACCTTGGTAACTGCATGCCAATGTGTCGATCCTGTCAAACGCGCATCGCGGTTTATCAATTTCAAATCCGCGACAAATTGCCAACACACTAATTAACGCAATTATTAATGTTTTCCCCATTATCATGATTATTACTGCGTGGTAAATGGTCAATGATGTCCAGTTTAATGTTAGATGATAGCGGGGAGCTGTACGGTAGAAAGTGTACATATTGCGTACATTTACGTTCGCATTATAGTACTATAATTATATCAGCAATCATCCAATTATATCGTTCGCGCTCCTTGAAATGATCTAAGTTGCAAAATATAAATTGTTTAACAATATATATATATATTTACCCACTAAACTGTTACGCTATACTGGGTAAGGATGCAAAGTAGTATGAATTCCTCTGCAACTAAGTGTTGCTCGGTAACTATTAATCGGTCGAATTTACGTAATTCTTCTCCGCCCGTAACGCGAGGATGCTGGAAAACGTACAATTTATCGTTTAGTATGATAGCATAGTAAGCAGTAAAATATAGATACTGGATTAGTATTAGAGACTACAACGATAAATTTTATTTTTGTTATTAAATACTGATACGTATTGTTGTTTTGTTGTTGTTGTTTCTTTAAACGTACGCGAATAATTATAACGTAAACGTCACTAGCGCATTATACGAGTTTATTGTTTTGATAGATACATAGTAGTCAGTTGGTTAGTCCTACGAGTGGACATCAAACGGTTTCAATTTCGGAGATAGCTTTCGAGATGCGAACAACAAGAAAACAAAAGTTTAGAGAAAACAAAAAAAAACGTCACGTAAATGACGTGAAATGTGAAACAAAATGGCAATCGACTTCGAAAGTTTTATCAATTTTCGACATCATTTACGCAAAATATGCCTTTGTTGTTTTCACGAACTCTGATGACATCCGTTCTCATTTCATTATTATTTCTATTTACAGCTGAGTATCAAGTTGAATTTACATACCTTGGGACGCTTGTACAGTCCCATCGCTATTGCTCTTTGCTTCTTCTTGACTCTACGTGCGGCGTATACATAACAAACGTTTTTGTTTTGTTTGGTTTGTTAGGGTTTAACGGCCTATCAACAGCTAATGTCGTTTAAAGCAGGGTCAATGGATTTAGTACTAAATCCCATATATTACCTGCACAAGTACATGTACATGTTCAAGTACATGTACAAATGGGGAGAAAATCCCAAAATCAGAACTAAATATTTACAATAAAAAAACTATATTAAGCCCTGAAATAAGAATAATCCTGATCTGATGCCAGGTCATCGCCACACCAGAATCACTTGGCCTCTCCCAAAAGCAGTAGGATCAGTAATAATCTTACTACTTTTATAATGGGCAATAACCCAATTCAACTCCCAGGTAACTAAAGAGCCAAAGATAAAAACGTACCGGAGGGCCAAACCAGGCAAATCGTGATTTCTATAAGGAGGAACCCATATACCGTTAATGTACGCCGTCTCATTCGCCCGACCACCACCCACGCATAACAAACGTATATATAAGGAATATTCATAGATCTATATACATGTGTTTATGTTACAGTGTAATAGGGGTTTTACTGGACTCGACTCGTGATCTGGATTAGTGTGAAAACAAATTTACGAACACATGTAAATTTATAACTGCTCTGGCTGGCGTCTCACGGCGGAATGCCCAACATGTCACAAACAGTGCAGATTTATATTCACGTAAGGTGATACATACACATTCATGAACAATGCAACTGTAGTTGTATATTTCATTAATGGCTGATACAGACTACGATCCATCTACATTTTACATTAGTGAACACATACATAAACGAATGTAGTGTTTATAGAAAAATGAATGAAATTGCACAGAATCGTCTCCTTATAGATTGTAGATATAATCGTTCAGCCACCAATAATAATGACGTCGACCAACAAAATAAACCTTACGACATGTGCAACCAACGTAACCCCATTCGCGCAGTCTGATCATGATCTGCGTTGGTCAATATTTAACTACTGATATTACCTCGTGTATGTGTTTATTCTCTGCCCGCAAAGTATATAATTATGTGGGAATACACATTATGATCAGGATCTATACTGCAGACGTATGTCACAAAGGTGTATTTATCGGCCGGGGCCTACATGTAATAACCATGGGATATACGTTTTTACAATTCGCTAGTGGTAGGTTCAAGCTATGGCCAGGTAGAATCGTCTCAATGAGAGGATTTTATATAGCACTAAACTTGACCAGGCCGGGGGAATAAATATGGGCACGCATGGAACAGATAAATCTACTCACAGGATGATCCGCCGCTAATAGTACAAATACTATCCGCTATTAATGACTGATTGTATTCTCTCATGAACGGGGGTGTCTTCATGCACATTGTCAGTGTGTGACAACAGACGGGCCCGCGACCGGCAAAGAATAAATGAAAACATAATTTACTTTGTCGTACGCCATCATTACGTCAATACAAGGGAATAAATTATTTGAAATGATACATGAAACATGTTCATAAAATAGCAAAAGACAGAAGTGCTTACCTGGAATAGTGTGAAAACAAATTTACGAATAGAACAAATGGTGTTCTCTCTATTGTCCGTGTTCATTTTCCATCACCTGTACTAGAATACTGTAATCAGTGTCCTGATTGGTTAAAAGCTTAATCCGTTTACATCTTATATAAACCCCTTACACCGTTCTGTATGAACATTACTCGAACACGATGTCGAAGTCTACAGAAAACTGGGGTGATGAGAGAACGAATGCACAACCACATCAAGAAGACTGGGACGAGGAGATCCGAGGAAATTCAGAAAAAGGTCTACACACAGATTTATCTTGACATGTAGAAGCTGCGGGTCACAGGACTGTGGTGGCCATGAAAAATACATTAAAAGAATGATCGAGTATGATCAACAGCAAACTTGAATCAGGCAATCAACACAAAAGGCCATTTTCAGGGTCAATACAAATATTTATAATAGGAAAACCTTATAATCAGTTGTACCTACACACTATATAAACGTTTTACATTTTGTCATAGGCCATTATCTTCAAGGTATTCGCGCTAGAAACAACACATAGTATACAGTGCTTTTAGATAATAAACACTAAAAATGATGGGGTATAATTATAAGTTGTGGCTACAAAACGATGTTTTTCTGGTAAAGAAATCCAGACAAACACCAAGACGTAAACAACTAATATGTGATACTTTCAATAAGTGTATGGTTAAAGAACTCCAATCATTATTAGGAAATGAGGTGTCTAGCAATTTCTATGGATGTCAGATTGAGCATCCAAGTAAATTACAGCATGACTTGTGCTTATTCGCAGATACGACTAAACAAATTTATTCATATTGACAGCTCTACGAAAATTAGATCCAAATACAATTATGGAAGAATGGTATCCTATGCTATGCGAAATTATACTAGACGAACAAGAGAAATTGGAAGCATACAAACTGTGGGTACAAATTAAAAATCAAAATCCGTTTCAGACCCAATGAATCGTGGTTCGAACAATGGAAGACACAAGTCAAACAATCCTGGAAATAAGCGATTGGTTGATAGTGAAGACTATAAAAGTAGGAACGGATTATAACTGAATCATTATATGAATAGACACACTTGAAGAAACAATGAATGCTCTGACAGATATATTGAATCAACTAGCATACAGGAAAGCATTGATACTTGCTTACAAATTAAAAGTATCAAATGAACAATATCTCACACCATGGATCATCAAGGATGAATTAGAGAAAATAGAGATGTTTGAAAACATCGAGGAAGCCCTATTATTAACAACGGGGTTCTTCAAAGATTCAAGGATTGAAGTAGGACAATTCACATTTGAACAATGGAGAAAGGAAGTGGCGGAAAATGACAACATTGTGAATTTCTTATTCAATCACTGCAAACCGAACTTACGGATTAGTGGAAAGACTGAAACAATGTTTGGACTAAGACCCCCATTGCTCACGCTTCATGGGCAGAGACAGTGTGAACCAATGGAAATAGATCATACCTCTTGAATGTTGTAGCTTAAACATACATGTTGTAAATATGTTGTTGTTTAATAAAATATTGTTAAAACTTTACATATCTCTTATTCAATTTTACAATAAATTGAAAAATACCATTATATTGATTTACAATCAATATTTATTTTCGTCAACTTATGTCAATATTAGAGTTGTCAGAAGTGGATGAACATTATTTATAGGGCATTTTCATACGTATTTGAAAATATTGGAGTTGTCAAAAATATGTGAAACTTATATAGGGGAACAGTACACCCACTAGGATAAATCCAAGACCCTCCAACAAAATGGTACAAGTCGAATTTAGGGGTTCCACTATGGAGTAATACAAGAAGTTTCCACCCCGAATAAAAGTCAAGAATCTCCAACAAAATGGTTCAAGTCGAATTTAGGGGTGTATATGAAATAACGGTTGCATAGGTATGTGGTGCAACTAGACATTTTTTAGTATATGTGTGCAGTAATTTGTATTTATTGACAGAAACTGTTTTATAGTTTATTTGATGAACTATACAATGTTCACTAAAGTGCACTGATTGATTGTGAATATAGAGCATGCTATTGGCGTACATGTGAAGTAGCGTGATTATGGTGTGGTGTCACTATGTTGACCACACGCGTCAAGGTAATAAATAATAAATGCATACTTGTACAAAGTAGCATCATTCTTGTTATACAACCCTCTTTCCAGACTATTTAATTAAACGCATCACACATTCGACATCAATATATGTATATGCAGTGTATTACATACACTCGACAATTGGCAACATAAGAAAAGTGATCGTCGGACAACCGGTGGTTGATCAACCACCTTGCGGGAGAGTATGCTCCCGTGGGCAATTTCTGAAATTTATATTCGTGACAGAGGTTTATTCCTTCACATTTACGTTAAAATTTGTCTCTGTATGCTACTTATCGGAACAAAAACGGAAGTTTAAAAATGCAACCGACCACTACGTCACAGGCCTCTTCTTCGAAAAAGCCTTCGTCGAGCTCTGGACATTGATGTTCTTCCCCGTGAGTGTCCAACACTGCATAGCATTTTCTACACTGTATGTAACAGTGCTCACCGCACATAGAGCATTCACCGTTCTTATACATTTGTATGTAGTTGGTTGAACGGCTTAGTGACTAATGAGATATAGCTGTGTGTTTTTTTACTTTTTATACACATCAGAAGGATTGACCTACTTTTGGTAGTTTAGCCAAATAGTACATGTAACATAGCTCCGCATCAATAATGTCTCAATAACTGCTTATCGGAACAAAAACGGAAGTGTGAAAATGCAACCGTTGTTTGCGGAAGGAAATTTATTCTGTATCCACAATGTGGTTGGTACCACTGTACTAGGGCCATAGTTCACTATGTAGTTCTGATTTTGTTTAACTTTTCGCTAGTATGCTGGTGTACATTTCCGTTTATTTTACGAGAATGTAATGCTGCGTGGGATGATTCTACACATCGATGCAGTAACTTGTTCGTTACTGCAATCAATGATACATAAATAACATTGTATCGCAGGAATTGATTGATACGAATTAATATATTTACACCGTGTTGTATCGTGTTGCATGTCCCGCCACGTTACACGCGTGCGGTTAATGGTTTGAGTTTTGCCCGTATTTTTAAGTTTTTGTGCGTAAGTTTCAGTTTCTTTGCACGTATGTTTCAATTTCTGGACCCGACGTTTCGGTTTCTGACACGTACGGTTAAGTTTTTGCACTTATACGCGTAAATTCCCGTAGGGTACGTGTCGGTATTTTCATAGAACGCCTATATTCTCGTGAATAGTTACAGGCGTTCTATAATTACAATCGGTCGATGGGCCGAATGGGGTTCGCTGCGGGAAACTTCGTAAAATGAAAGTGTGCCAATACCAACAAGCTATATGTTAGTTCAATATTGAAACATGCTAACACCTGTAAACATTGATAGGTTATATTAAAATAATAATACGCATGTAATTTGCAAAAAAATAGCTTCCCAATGAAATTTAGTTTAAATAGATTATCCCGTATGGAACCTCATTTAGAACGTCTGGTACATATAGAGTCAATATTTGAACCTTTTTACTAAACGCCATAGTGTCCGTAATATACCAACCAATAACAAATTTACGTTTAAAAAGTCAGCTATTTGTTGTTAAATGCGATTGTATTTTTATTGTGACGTCATACTATATTTCGTGTCCTGCCAAACGCGTAATAATACAATGATTGGTCATATTGCCATTACACGTACTGGTCCAAGCCATCGTGAAATTATTGCTGTCTTCATTGTTGATAAGCTCTAAATACGGAAATACAGATACTCATTGTGTACTCGACGATTTGCGAATGCTACAGACGTACATTTCTGCAAATTTGCTAAAGTTGAGAGGACAATACGGCGACAGCCAAGACGCATCAATAATTGACCTACATTTTACATAAGTCTACTAGCTGCCAGACACGAAATATTCGTTTCAGGTAGGAATTATTTCTTTATTACTGTTGACCAATATTTGAATCGTGCTGACTTCGACAGCATTTTTAACCACAGGGCTACTAAAATATAATTCCATTGTATTTCAATCTAACATGAATTCAAGTGGGTGGGGGATATTCAACATTGCCTGTGCATGTGCCGAGTCATTGGTTTTCGCGACCAATGTTGTTTCCACAATTGTTGTTTTAAATAGCTAATTTCTAATTTATGGTGCATCTCGGACTCTGTGTGTTTGTGGCACCTCGATACTTGTAGATTCACTTTGAATATATGTTTTCAGTCCAACAAGTCAATTCATTATCTATTTAGGCTATTATCTGTTATCTATTGTCTATAGCCCCAATTCTCATGGATTCGTGCCTTCTCATTGATTCGTGCCCCTAGGAAACAAGTGAATAAGCATATTCTAACAATAGTGTTAATTGAAAATTATTTTAAAAAGGTATTTTAAGTTGTATCCCACTGTTTTCATAGAACGCCTATATTCTCGTGAATAGTTTCAGGCGTTCTATAATTACAATCGGTCGATGGGCCGAATGGGGTTCGCTGCGGGAAACTTCGTAACATGAAAGTGTGCCAATACCAACAAGCTATATGTTAGTTCAATATTGAAACATGCTAACACCTGTAAACATTGATAGGTTATATTAAAATAATAATACGCATGTAATTTGCAAAAAAATAGCTTCCCAATGAAATTTAGTTTAAATAGATTATCCCGTATGGAGCCTCATTTAGAACGTCTGGTACATAAAGAGTCAATATTTGAACCTGTTTACTAAACGCCATAGTGTCATGTGTCCAATTTATTGGACACAGGACACTTTTTTTTAATGTAATATACCAACCAATAACAAATTTATGTTTAAAAAGTCAGCTATT
The DNA here is from genome assembly GCA_029237695.1 of Conchocele bisecta. NCBI lineage: Eukaryota > Metazoa > Mollusca > Bivalvia > Lucinida > Thyasiridae > Conchocele > Conchocele bisecta. Next base: position 134,082,338 of record CM055267.1, read on the forward strand.
TGTTGTTAAATGCGATTATATTTTCATTGTGACGTCATACTATATTTCGTGTCCTGCCATTACACGTACTGGTTGACATCTTGAAATTATTGCTGTCTTCATTGTTGATAAGCTCTAAATACGGAAATACAGATACTCATTGTGTACTCGAACGATTTGTGAAGCTACAGACGTACATTTCTGCAAATTTGCTAAAGTTGAGAGGACAATACGGCGACAGCCATGGCCCAAGACGCATCAATAATTGACCTACATTTTACATAAGTCTACTAGGCTTCCAGACACGAAACATTCATTTCAGGTAAGAATTATTTCTTTATTACTGTTGACCAATATTTGAATCGTGCTGACTTCGACAGCACTTTTAACCACAGGGCTACTAAAAAAATTCCATTGTATTCAATCTAACATGAAATCAAGTGGGTGGGGGATATTCAACATTGCCTGTGCATGTGCCGAGTCATTGGTTTTCGCGACCAATGTTGTTTCCACAATTGTTGTTTAAATAAATGCTTAATTTCTAATTTATGGTGCATCTCGGACTCTGTGTGTTTGTGGCACCTCAATACTTGTAGATTCACTTTGAATATATGTTTTTCAGTCCAACAAGTCAATTCATTATATTTTAGGCTATTATCTGTTATCTATTCACTATTGTCTATATAGGCTTTTAGCCACTTAAAAAAGACACTACTTTCATTCCCCCCCACCCCCTTCCGAGAGTCAAATGTGTTTAAAAAAACTGTAACAACAGTGATGAAATAAGTAAAAAATTGAGGTGTGCGAATCCAGGTACACTGCATGCATTTGCACAGCGGTGACTTTTCCCCGAAATATCATGAATATAGGCCGGTGCAGTATTTCTATTAAGTAAGTGATGTACCCGGCTTCGCACCGTGTATGTGGCTTTGCACACACCAATATTTTACATGTCCTGATTATTCATGTTGTTTTTCTTAAGACAAGTGTTTTCAGAAAGTCACGTGTTTACACGATTTAGAAAACTATAACAACAGTGACCAAACAAGTACAAAAATTGAAGTGCAGTATTTGTATTAAGTATTTGTATTGCAGTGGGTGGGCTTCCTAAAATTTATTTGTACACAGGGTACCCATGTTTGGTCTGGGGTGGTGATGAGGGACTTCTTTGCTTCATTGGGGGTGACCTCACAAAATATGGGCAGGGGTGGAGACTGTATGTTTGTTGGGATTACAATCGTGTCTGTTAATTCTGCGCACCTAATAATAATTTTCGTGAAAATGTCCATATTCCGTCTAAATTCCCTGAACATTCAAGGCAGTTCTTAGTCGAGATAATCACGGCTAAACAGATGGCTTTTACTATTTCATCTGTCGTCTATTATCTGTATCCGCTTAGCGGAGACCCAGCCAAATTTGATCAAAATATCAGTCCATTTTGTCCTTGTGTTTTGCGAATACCGGTAATACGGGAATAAAATGATAACCAATGTCGGTATATTTGCATGTGTATTATTGGTTTATGAAGCTTTCTTTAACAGGTCTGTTGTTGATCTATTCATTTAGTAAGCAGGACCACTAATCATTTTGACCATGTTCTGAATAACTTTTTACCAAACTATCGGAATGGGATAAAATTGTGACTTAGTATACCGTTAATCAGCTTTATTCCAAAATCGACATAATTTATTCTGACGTAAGCTGGGCAAAACATTACGTGAATTGTGCATTAGCCGTGCGCAGAATTAGCCGAAATGACATTTTTTATATGCAGATCAGAATGTCAGTTTTCATTGGTTTGATACATGTACAGATATGTATGTCAGTGATTCTATATTTTATGTACATCTGGTGTCCCGGTGTAATTTACTGACAAATCACACAATTTATAAGGAAATTTGTTTTTTTCAGTAAAGAAACTATGTATGATACCAATCCATTAAGAAAACAGTATTTAAAATTCTTGTTATGTGTGTTTAGTTATTATTTTCTGTTGTTGGCATATGTATGGTGCACCAAATGGGCATGTCCCGATCATCAATCAGCACAGTTCACAAGCCCGTAATTCTCAAATCTTGTCAATTTGTACTTTACTATACATTGCATCTGAATTAAAATAGTTTAACATTGACATTAAACTTATTCTGCAATAATTTGTCCTTTTGTTGTCAAAAAATACTGACGTTAATGTATCTGTCCCGCGAAATCGAATCATTACCGTTACGCTGAAAAAAAAGAAGTAAAATCAGAGTAACCTCCCTTTCCTACTCTCAGCTACTAATGCAATGAACACTGTTTATGGGCGCCCGATTTATAAATAAACACGGTGGTAACACAACTTAAGTCGTTGCCGAGAATGAGACCGGTCTGTATTCTGAATTTTAAGGTTACACATTACATGCATCATTACCGTTCACGGTTTATACACGTCCATATGTATGTAGGTCGACTGAAACCAAAATTGGTAGATAGACACACTTACAACGTTGTCTTTGCATATTCTACCTTCATGATGCGTTGTATACAGAGGGGTGAAAAATGGGAGTTTTTAAAGAAAAATCATTACCGTTACGGTCATTTCCGTTACAAAATTGTGTAACGGTAATGACGATCGTGTAACGGCAATGATAAATTACCATACTAACCAGTCAGTTGATTCGTCAATTAGATATAAACCAGGTCCCATCAGTTGTCGGTCAGTAATGGCACATTTATTCAGACCTACAACATTTATATATCAGGATTTAATTAGTAAAAGCTCTGAAACAACAAAAAACAGACACAGCTTGCAAGGAGTGTGGGTTTCTATTGGCAATCACATTAAAAGTAAACACTAACTTGAAGTTATATTGTACAGCATATTCAAAGTTTAAATATGTTTGTTAAAAATGCTGTATTAGTATTTTAAATAAATGGAAAGTCATTACCGTCACGTTTTGTCATTACCGTTACATAATCATTGCCGTTACGCCCATATTTTTGGAGGCTGTGCTATTAATTAAATGTAGCTTTATAACGATGTTTGGTACGTGTGGTAAAACACAGCATTCTGTTAGTTGCCAAGCTATTTTGTTTTGCTTAACTTTACTGATTCATATTAAATACATGTTGTTGGGTTACCATAAATGAGAAATTCCACGACTTGTTACTAAATTTCTCTGTTTCGCACTAATACAATTAGCTTACCATATTCTTGACACTTTTCTAAATAGATGCCCCTTCAGTTGATGTTTTATGCCGATGAAAAGAAAAAAAATGTAAATGTAAAGCTATATTTACGTCATGTCCCCTTGAAGTGAAATGGAAATAAAATTAAAAAAATGACGAGAACAATTGGCTATACTATTATAAATGTAACAACTGGACTGTCACCCAATGGAATTAACACAGTTTAATGAATTATTGGTTCTACATCGAAACTTAGAAAAACGACACCAATATGTACATAAAATATAGAATCACTGATGTCTCATTATTATTGAACCATGTTATTGTAGTTGCGAACAATAACTCTTACAATCTACTCCTGTACCGTCTGTAGCAGAGTTACTATTCCATTCATACATGTAGGCTTCCTCTACATTAATAGCTAATCAGTCGGATTTTACACTTTAGTTGTTAATTGTGACACAATTTGTATATTTTCCATCTGAAAAAAAATATTATAAAAGTAATACGTTCTTTCTGTTACCTGGCAGTTGAATTGGGTTATTGCCCATTATAGAAGTAGTAAGATTATTACTGATCCTACTGTTTTTGGGAGTGGCCATGTGATTCTGGTGTGGCGAGGACCTGGCATCAGATTAATATCATCCTGATTTCAGGGCTGAGTATATAGTTCTTTTATTGTAAATATTCATTTCTGATTTTAGGATTTTCCCCCCATTTGTACATGTACTTGAACATGTACTTGTACAGGTAATATATGGGATTTATTACTAAACCCAGTGACCCGGCCTTAAATGACCGCATCTGTTGATAGGCCGTTAGACCCCAACAAACAAATAAATGATATACGTAGGCTTCCTCTACAGAATAGCTAATCAGATCTGATTTACACTTTAGTTGTTAATTGTGACCTAATTTGTATATTTTCCATCTGAAAAAAAAACTATTATAAAAGTAATACAAAACTTTACGTGGGTGGTGGTCGAGAGAACGAGACGACGTAAATAACGGTAGTAGTTCCTCTATATAGGAATCACTATTTGCCTGGTTTGACCCTTCAGTACATTTTTATCTTTGGCTCTTTTGTTACCTGGGAGTTGAATTGGGTTATTGCCCATTATAAAGTAGTAAGATTATTACTTATCCTACTGCTTTTGGGAGGGGCCAAGTGATTCTGGTGTAGCGAGGACCTGGTATCAGACCAGGATTATTCTGATTTCAGCGCTGAATATATAGTTTTGTTTATTGTAAATATTCAGTTCTGATTTTGGGATTTTCCCCCCATTTGTACATGTACGTGAAAATATACATGTACTTTTTCTTTTTATATGAAACGTGAATTTCGTCACTGATATCAGGGGCGATAACTGTGTTTCCATTAAAGGTTAATGGAAACTATATTCTGTCTGCTTAGTTTTGTTATGTGCACTATGATCGTACTTTATAATGTGTCAATAAAAATATTTGTTCGGGTGACACATTCAATTGGTATATAATAAAAATTTAAAAATGTCATGTCTCATTTGCATATCAAAATAGCCTGATACCACCGCGAGTCACTATCAGTAAAATCAATATTACTAAATGATTATATGTGTATAGTGGGCATGCACTCGTAATTTTTAAAACTGGTGGAATACATGTACCGTAGTTACACAATTATACACTTATTTAATTCTTATAGGCAAACTGTTATGCCTACTAGATGGGACCACAGGTTGAAGTACATTGTAACGGACCGAGGTCTATAAATACATTAAATATGCCTAAAAGCGTCCATAAACAAAAAAAAAAGCTAAAAAAAAAATTGTTACTCCCTCTATAACACACAGATATATACCTCGGTCCGTTACTTCAACCTGTGGATGGGACCCCAACTTTAGCTGCTACATTTAATTTGCGAACCAGATCTCTTATTCACTATTCTGCAGAGGAAGACTATGAATGGAAACGTAACTCTGCTACGGACAGTACGGTTGTAGATTTCAAGAGTTACTGTTCACAACTATGAACAATGTGGCTTACTCGCTTACCACATTTATCCAAGTGTTGTGAGTTTGATGCCCGGGTGGGATGTAGTTCTCTAAGCACTGTTTCATGTTGGAAAGTTGCGGAGTCATTTGCTGAGTAATGGTTAATACTGGTAAGAAATTCAATAAAAGGCTAACCATGTACATAATAGTGTTTGATTGTTTGTTTCAGGGAAGCCGTCTACAGATCTTAGCCATCTGGATTATTCGTCGAGCCTCTTCAACTTCACCCTGCAGAGTCGAGGCAGACACCAGCAGGGCTATTGAGATAGTATATGGGCGGCATTTTCAGAAGAAGCAGATAAGGCGGAAATTGTTTCTCATTCTGCTGTTGAAGGACAAAGGCCACCAGAAGAATCGTGCCTGAAAACACTACTCCACCTGGGCAACAAAGTTTGCCAAACACTCGCGAAATGGGAATGATCCAGTTCCTGACGTACACGAAGCAAAATATAGTGTCGCCATGACAGACTGTCATCATCTTAAGATCAGCGACATCTGAAAATATAACGCTCGAGGAAGAGCTTGAGAAAGACAAGTTCAGTTACAAAAAATTAACCATTTAACCGGAGTAGCATCCATGCCAGTGGCAGTGTTTGTGTGGTTCTTAACTCTGATTTCTGCTCTAATCATCTAATCAACCTGTTGAAAGGGTGTGTCGTGAAGAACATGTTACTTTCTTGTGTTGATGGAATTGAGAATGAATCTTATTCACACAAATCTGACTTGTGCAGTTTTAAGATTTGTCAATATTTTTTGAATCGGCGACTTATTCTTGTGGTGGACAGAATGGCATTTGTACATTTCTGATTATGTGACACTCGAAGGACTAGATATTGAAATGGTCAGAAATATATTTACTATGCTTTTACACATATGTGGCTGTGACCTCAGTTTGAAGTAACGGACCATGGCCTATAAATACATTAAATACACATAAGAGCATCAATAAGTGAGAGAAAAGTAAGCTAAACAAAATGTATTTACTCCATGTGTGATATATGGGAGTAAATAATTTGTTTAGCCTATTTTATTTTACTTATTGATGCCTTTAGGTATATTTGATGTATTTATAGGTATTGGTCCGTTACTTTAACCGGTGGCTGTGACTGGAGAATGTGGTTTATGGGATTTGTGACCAGTGTAGCTCCTGATCAAATAGTACACTCCTGTAGCCTGATAATGATGTGGCTTGTTAGAAGCATTATGGAGATTTCATTGATGCAATGGTGAACAGTGCAGATCCTGTGCGGATATGTGTATCTACACTGGTCGCAAATCCCATAAGCCCCATTTCTCCAGTCACAGACACATATTTGAGCAAATTTAAAAATCCTACCGCCAGCCTAGAGTGATTAGCATTATAGGTATTGCATTCAATCTTTGATTCATAAATTTCTGTTTAACGTCCACAGTCTATAAAGTCTATATTTGGTTGGTTTACATTGTTTCAGATATCTTCGCAATAAAGGATTTACTTGAAACATCCAGAATAGACCAAAGACAAACTTTGTAGACTTTCGAAGGGAAACGAAAATTTACGAATTAATGATGTATTTTTGTGCTATTATCATGATTATAATTGAAATCTAATGCCCAATGGTCAAACTTGTAACAAATTACATATGTACAATAAATAAATTTCGACTTCGAAATTTGTCTTCGAATGAAATGGTGCAATTGGTTGATATTGGTCATTTGCAGTGCATGATGTGACAAACAACATATTGAGGCATCATCTGTAACACAGTGCCTTCAATCATGATTCATACCCAGGCATACAAAGTATGTCGAGGTGTATATAGTTTTTGTATTTTCGTCCATCCGTAAGATTTGCGTTAACGGTTTTTGGGTACCCATTATATCTGCAACCGTAAATCGCATTGAGTTGAATCTTTATATACCGGTACTTCTTTATCGTCATCCATATTTTTTATACTGTAGCACACCGATGTGGCTTTCCTGCACAAGGTCAAATTACTTAAAGTTTTGAAATATTTGCATCAAACATGTCAAATTTTTAAGTACACAATGTCTCTGCAACCGCAAGTCGGGTTGACTTGAAACTTCATATATATACTTCTTTATGAAGTTAGAAGATCAATATTTTCTTTCTATAGCCCTGGTGGGTGCATGTGATGGGTAATTTAACAATCGCGATTCATCCTTACCGGAAATCCGACTGGAGACCTGGTTTGGCCCTCACATACGTCTTTGGCATTTTGTATGTGACAGTTGAATCTGGTTATATCTCTTGTGTGAGTACTACGATTATTCGTAATCCTTTTTTAGGGAAAGAGGCAAGTGACTTTGGTTTGTGTGGTATGGACCTGGCATCAGGTCAGGTTATTCTAATTTCAGGGCTGACTATATTTTTCTCGATGAAATTATTCCGTTCTGATTTTGGGATTTTCCCCCCAATGCAGCAGGTTAATACAGGATCGAACCCGTTTGCCCAGCCTTATATGACCTGAGCTGTTGATAGGCCGTTTAAACACCAATAAACAAACAAACAACTTTGGCATTTGGTCTCCGACAGTTATATCCTTTATGTGAGTATTAGACCATAGCTGTTGATAGGCCGTTAAACACCATTAAACAAACATTCTATACGGCTTTCATGCACACAGTGAAGGTGAAATTACTTTGAAACTTGCGTTAAATGTTTTGAAATATATGCGTTAAAGTTTTAAGTAAACATATATTTGTCTATCAACAATCAACATCCATATTTTCATTTTATAGCCCACGCATGTGACTTTCATGCCCAAGGTCAAGGTCAAATTGTGTTAAATGTTTTGAAATATTTGCATTAAAGTTTTAAGTACACAATTTATCTGCAACCGTATGTTAGATCGACTGGAAATGTCACATACTTCTTTATCAACATATTTTCATTCTATATCTCACCTAAGCGGCTTTCATGCCAAAGGTCAAGGCCAAATGACTTTACTGCGGCCGAGGGTATGTTTGAGACCCCGCTCACCGCTCACTTGCTCTAGTCCTTAAAAGCAAGAATAACATATCTTACCATACTGATTTCTTTTGTTTTTTCGGATACATGTACTGATTTTGTGTCCCAAGCATAACTGGAATTCCTTTTTGTATATTTATCACAACTCTTGCCTCACTAATATTCCAGTGTTCTCCCTTTGTTTTTTCACACATTGATTTTGTATCTGGCACATGGCAAAGGTATCGTGGGTATTGTCAAAATCGGATGATACATCATACAAGATGGCCGCCGACAGGTCATCCTTTAATTATAGATTTCGTCTTCTTCTCATGTACCGTTTGGCCGACGCTGGTCAGACTTACAGTTGTGGTGCGTGGGTGAAGCATTTTCATATTTGTTCAAATGGAGGTTGTCGCATAATCCAAGATGGCCGTCGTAGAAATTTGGTAAAATTCTTAAAAAAATCATATCAACAATGTTAATTTTACATTATTATTATTTTTACATCAAGCTTGAATTGCCACTTTGATATCAAGGGCGATAACATTGACTCTTTAAAATGTTAATGGAAACAACTATTTATTCTCTCTATTTTTCTTTTTGATTGTGCAATGATCATCTAACAAGTCAATACAAATATTTATTCAGGTGACACATTTAGTTGATATAAATATTTAAAAATGACCTGCCTCATTTACAATCAAAATAGCACGATGATACAACCTATCAGTAAACCTAAGATTACTAAGTGAATATTTCTGTGTAGCGGGCACTCGTATTTTTTAAAACTGTTGGAATAGTTACACAATTATACTTATTTAATATTTAATTCCTATAAAGAACTTGCCCCGTGCAGGCACCGGGGCGGGATCAACTGATCCTGAGAATAGTGCTGCAGTAGCCATTGCTTGTCGTCAAAGGCGACTAAACTGGCTTAACGATTGGGTTCATACTTTCCGGAACCCACTATACCGGATTTGGCCCTCATGTACATTTTTGGCTTTCTTGTATGTGAGAGTTGAGTCGGGCTATGCCCCATATATAAAAGTAAGATTAGTGCTAATCCTATTACTTTTAGGGGATGGGATAAATGATGCTGGTGTGGCGAGGGCCTGGCACCAGATCAGGTTGTTCTAATTTCAGGACTGAATATATATTTTGATTGTAAATATTGAGTTCTGAAGTTGGGATTTACCCCCCTCGGACAGGTGGATACGGGACACGACCCCGTTGACCCGTCTGCGTGTAGACTCCCTGAGGCTTGTACCTCTATGTCAGAAAAGCGGACGTTAAACCCTATTCACTCACTCACTCACTCCTATAAAGAACACTTTGTGCCAAACAGATGGGACCCCAATTCAAATCATGATTTGCAACTTTGCTGAAGGATGTCTGGCACCCAGTCATTAAGTGCAAAGGCACGACACGTGTCTTATCAGCTCATTCACAAACACCACATCATACAAAACACTTGTCACATGGATTCACCAGTGAGTGTGTAATTGCATCCCGTAACATTTGGTCAGGTGTGTATTTTTTTACTTTAACCTACGTTTTCTGGGGGAAATAACTACCTGTATAATATATGTGAAAATCACTACAATGGAAGAAATTGAATGTATGTTCTCGCACCCCTTCCAAACTCTATTCACAATTCACACCCCCTCTGCATGAATCTGGCTACTCCACTGCAGTGCAAAGTCGCAGAACAATGTTTGACATACAGCCGTTTGAAGTGTGTACTTGTGTGTGTGTAATATTTCTCAGACTTTTTCAAGGCAATGATTTCTGTTTCGATGTAATGTATGACCTGTCGTGAATTTCACTCACAAGTTCATATTAGTGCTTGTAGGAGTATTTGATATCCAGTATACATTTTCCACGGCTTTCACATTCTGTAAAACCGTCTGGAGTTTCGACAATGAAATGGAGAAATGGCAAACATTTTCATGTGTTTGAATGTGGATTATTTCTGGCACTCATATCTTTGGCTTATAACGTTGTTCAAATTGTACTGCGTCAATTTTATCGAATTTAAGATTGCATATTTCATGACATTCTTCAAAACGCCAGTTTTAGAAGTTGATGGTTTTAGGATTTTTATATCATGCACTGTAGTGTCGATGATAAGTCGCTAGGTGGCGTTGCCAAGTCGGACTGTTGTACTGTGCAGACTCACCGAAACAAACCGCCAGTGGACGCGTTACACTATGTTTGCAATGTAATCTCCCTGGGTAAGTTTATAGATCGCGGCTCAGTCAGCGTGCGACTAGATGCCGGTTTTTTTTTGTTAGGGGAAAGTACTAAAATTGGGAAAATTGGGCCCGCGCAATATTTAAAATTGCGCCATGTCAATTAAAGGTGGTGCAGGATGTTGAATGTAATATCTTTATAATGGAAAGACAGAGTTTAATGAAACATAACGCATTAAATGCTTAACTGGTTGCCAATTAGTATCCCCTCGCCGACAGGCAAGAGCTGGTATATCGTTAGTCCATGTACTGCGTACGTATGTACGTACGCTAGTAACGCCTTTCATTTTTCAATAACTTGTGAACTGCTTCCACGATTTTGATATTATTTGACCATAATGTGTGTCTATGGAGCATGGTTTAGCATATGAGTAGACTCATATGACCCACGTTCGACCGCCCAAGGTCACGGAGTACTTTTTTATTATCAAGGCTGCCAGCGAGGGGATTAGCTTCGTTTAATGATGCCAGTGCGAGGGATTAGCTTCGTTTAATGATGCCAGTTCTTGCATTATGGTATAGTTTGCTTTAATCTAACAATTTTCTGGTTTTGACGAAGAATCGGTTACCATGTATGTAAATAAAAATCTAAAGAACGTGAATGTATGGTGTAATACATATCATCGAACCGGTATGTCACTTCTATGGTGTGATACATATCATCGAAATCCGTCCGTTTGCTTGGAAAAGTTTCAAGAAAATTTACTGTAAAAATGACGTCACAGAATACGTCACGTCAGAAAAGCAGGTTCGGAAACCACTGATCCCATACCCTGATATCTATAAATTTACATGCTACTTGCAAACATGTAGTTGGCCTCAATAATAATAACATACACTCAAAGCGTTCTTTTATAACATGATCATTCATGTTATAATTGTTCTTGTTTAAGTTACAGTTACACACAATTGTGATTTAGCACCTATTTTGTGATTTTTCTACATATAATTTCCTTAATCTGAAGAGGGTCTGTTCGCAAATGATGCATACAATGTGATAAATGTTGATTTCTAGGTGAATCTGGACTTCACCATATTTAAATTTGATTCATCTAGGCAGCAACACCTCTTTATTGTATGAGTGATCAAGGAATGTCACTCAAATGTGAAAAAGGTTGTAGGGCACGAACCTGATGAGAAGTTTCAAGATCAATTAGGTGACTTGGGTGGGTTATTTCTACGGACTCCAAGACTTGCATAAACAATAATTTTGGTGAATTCCTTATGTGCACTCATATTCAAGTGTTTGAAATTTATGTTGATGTATACATTTTCAGGAATTAATCAGAATATAACACACAATATGAATGTATGTGCTTAGGGGCCATGAGAATAGGGACTATAGGCTTTTAGCCATTAAAAAAATTAAAAAATACACTACTTTCATTCCCCCCCACCCCCCTCCCCCCCCCCCCCCCCCCACCCCCCCCCCCGAGAGTCAAATGTGTTTATAAAAACTGTAACAACAGTGATGAAATAAGTAAAAATTGAGGTGTGTGAATCCAGGTACACTGCATTTGCACAGGGGTCCGAAGTTGTGCTGGGAAAAGTGTACTGGGTCCGAATCGGTGGGCGTCTTAGTCGGTGGGCATCGACTAAGACGCCCACCGATTCGGACCCAAGTCGGTGGGCATCTTTATAAGATGCCCACCGACTAAGACGCCCACCGATTCGGACCCAAGTCGGTGGGCATCTTTATAAGATGCCCACCGACTAAGACGCCCACCGATTCGGACCCAGTACACTTTTCCCAGCACAACTTCGGACCCCTGTGTGCATTTGCACAGCGGTGACTTTTCCCCGAAATATCATGAATATAGGCTGGTGCAGTATTTCTATTAAGTAAGTGTACACGGCTTCGCACCGTGTATGTGGCCTTGCACACACCAATATTTTACATGTCTGATTATTCATGTCGTTTTCTTAAGACAAGTGTTTTCAGAAAGTCACGTGTTTACACGATTTAGAAAACTATAACAACAGTGACCAAACAAGTAAAAAAATTGAAGTGCAGTATTTGTATTAAGTATTTGTATTGCAGTGGGTGGGCTTCCTAAAATTTATTTGTACACAGGGTACCCATGTTTGGTCTGGGATGGTGATGAGGGACTTCTTTGTTTCATTGGGGTGACTTCACGAAATATGGGCGGGGGTGGAGACTGTATGTTTGTTGGGATTACAATCGTGTCTGTTAATTCTGCGCACCTAATAATAATTTTCGTGAAAATGTCCATATTCAGTCTAAATTCCCTGAACATTCAAGGCAGTTCTTAGCCGAGATAATCACGGCTAAACAGATGGCTTTTACTATTTCATCTGTCGTCTATTATCTGTATCCGCTAGCGGAGACCCAGCCAAATTTGATCAAAATATTCAGTCCATTTTGTCCTTGAGTTTTTTTGCGAATAATTACGGGAATAAAATGATAACCAATGTCGGTATATTTGAATGCCATGTGTCATTATTGGTTTATGAAGCTTTTCTTAACGATCTGTTGTTTCTTAATTAATTTAGTAAGCAAGACCACTAATCATTTTGACCATGTTCTGAATAACTTTTCACCAAACTATCGGAATGGGATAAGATTGTGACTTAGTATACCGTTAATCAGCTGATTTATTCCAAAATCAAGATAATTTATTCGGATGTAAGCTGGGCAAAACATTACGTGAATTGTGCATTAGCCGGTGCGCAGAATTAGCCGAAATGACATTTTCTATATGCAGATCAGAATGTCAGTTTTCATTGGTTTGATACATGTACAGATATGTATGTCAGTGATTCTATATTTTATGTACATCTGGTGTACCGGTGTAATTTACTGACAAATCACACAATTTATAAGGAAAATTATTTTTTTTCAGTAAAGAAACTATGTATAATACCATGTATATAACGATGTTTGGTACATGTGGTAACACACGGCATTCTGTTAGTTGCCAAGCTATTTTGTTTTGCTTAACTTTACTGATTCATATTAAATACATGTTGTTGGGTTACCATAAATGAGAAATTCCACGACTTTCTACTAAATTTCTCTGTTTCGCACTAATACAATTAGCTTACCATATTCTTGACACTTTTCTAAATAGATGCCCCTTCAGTTGTATGTTTAATCCGTTGAAAAGAAAAAAATGTAAATGTAAAGCTATATTTACGTCATGTAAATGTACGTAACGGAAATTGCATTTCTGAGACCCCTGGTCCCTTGAAGGGGAAATAAAATTTAAAAAATGACGAGAACAATTGGCTATGCTATTATAAATGTAACAACTGGACTGTCACCCAATGGAATAAACACAGTTTAATGAATTATTGGTTCTACATCGAAACTAGAAAAACGACACCAATATGTACATAAAATATAGAATCACTGATGTCTCATTAGTATTGAACCATGTTATTGTAGTTGCGAACAATAACTCTTGCAATCTACTCCTGTACCGTCTGTAGCAGAGTTACTATTCCATTCATACATGTAGGCTTCCTCTACATAATAGCTAATCAGATCTGATTTACACTTTAGTTGTTAATTGTGACACAATTTGTATATGTTCCATCTGAAAAAAAATATTATAAAAGTAATACGTATGGATCACGATTTGCCTGGTTTGGCCCTCAGGTACGTTTTCATTTTTCGCTCTTTCTGTTACCTGGGAGTTGAATTGGGTAATTGCCCATCATAGAAGTAGTAAGATTATTACTGATCCTACTGCTTTTGGGAGGGGCCATGTGATTCTGGTGTGGCGAGGACCTGGTATCAGACCAGGATCATCCAGATTTCAGGGCTGAGTATATAGTTCTTTTATTGTAAATATTAATTTCTGATTTTAGGATTTTCCCCCCATTTGTACATGTACTTGAACATGTACTTGTACAGGTAATATATGGGATTTATTACTAAACCCATTGACCCGGCCTTAAATGACCGCATCTGTTGATAGGCCGTTAGACCCCTACAAACAAATAAATGATATACGTAGGCTTCCTCTACAGAATAGCTAATCAGATCTGATTTACACTTTAGTTGTTAATTGTGACCCAATTTGTATATTTTTCATCTGAAAAAAAACTATTATAAAAGTAATACAAAACTTTACGTGGGTGGTGGTCGGGAGAACGAGACGACTTAAATTAACGGTAGTGGTTCCTCCATATAGGAATCACTATTTGCCTGGGTTGACCCTTCAGTACATTTTTATCTTTGGCTCTTTTGTTACCTGGGAGTTGAATTGGGTTATTGCCCATTATAAAAGTAGTAAGATTATTACTTACTCCTCTACTGCTTTTGGGAGGGGCCAAATAATTCTGGTGTGGCGAGGACCTGGTATCGGACCAGGATTTTTCTGATTTCAGCGCTGAATATATAGTTTTGTTATTGTAAATATTCAGTTCTGATTTTGGGATTTTCCCCCCATTTGTACATGTACGTGAAAATATACATGTACTTTTTCTTTTTATATGAAACGTGAATTTCGTCACTGATATCAGGGGCGATAACCGTGTTTCCATTAAAGGTTAATGGAAACTATATTCTGTCTGCTTAGTTTTGTTATGTGCACTATGATCGTACTTTATAATGTGTCAATACCGGTAAAAATATTTGTTCGGGCGACACATTTAATTGGTATAAATAATTTAAAAATGTCATGTCTCATTTGCATATTAAAATAGCCTGATACCACCGCGAGTCACTATCAGTAAAATCAATATTACTGAATGATTATATGTGTGTAGTGGGCCTGCATTCGTAATTTTTAAAACTGGCGGAATACATGTACCGTAGTTACACAATTATACATTTATTTAATTCTTATAGGCAAACTGTTATGCCTACTAGATGGGACCATAGGTTGAAGTACATTGTAACGGACCGAGGTCTATAAACTACATAACATACGCCTAAAATAAGCGTCCATAAACGAAAAAAAAAAGCTGAAAAAGGTTTGTTACTCCCTCTATAACACACACATATATATACCTCGGTCGGTTACTTCAACCTGTGGATGGGACCCCAACTTTAGCTGCTACATGTAATTTGCGAACCAGATGTCTTATTCACTATTCTGCAGAGGAAGACTATGAATGGAAACGTAACTCTGCTACGGACAGTACGGTTGTAGATTTCAAGAGTTACTGTTCACAACTATGAACAATGTGGTTTACTCGCTTACCACATTTATCCAAGTGTTTGCGAGTTTGATGCCCGTGGGATGTAGTTCTCTAAGCACTGTTTCATGTTGGAAAGTTGCGGAGTCATTTGCTGAGTAATGGTTAATACTGGTAAGAAATTCAATAAAAGCTAACCATGTACATAATAGTGTTTGATTGTTTGTTTCAGGGAAGCCGTCTACAGATTTTAGCCATCTGGATTATTCGTCGAGCCTCTTCAACTTCACCCTGCAGTCGAGGCAGACACCAGCAGGGCTATTGAGATAGTATATGGGCGGTTTTAGAAGAAGCAGATAAGGCGGAAATTGTTTCTCATTCTGCTGTTGAAGGACAAAGGCCACCAGAAGAATCGCTGCCCGAAGACACTACTCCACCTGGGCAACAAGTTGCCAAACACTCACGAAATGGGAACTGATCCAGTTCCTGACCTACACAAAGCAAAATATATTGTCGCCATGACAGACTGTCATCATCTTAAGATCAGCGACATCTGAAAATATAACGCTCGAGGAAGAGCTTGAGAAAGACAAGTTCAGTTACAAAAAATTAACCATTTAACCGGAGTACCATCCATGCCAGCGGCAGTGTTTGTGTGGTTCTTAACTCTGATTTCTGCTCTAATCATCTAACAACCTGGTGAAAGGATGTGTCGTGAAGACATGTTACTTCTTGTGTTGAATGGAATTGAGAATGAATCTTATTCACACAAATCTGACTTGTGCAGTTTTAAGATTTGTCAATATTTTTTGAATCGGTGACTCATTCTTGTGGTGGACAGAATGACATTTGTACATTTCTGATTATGTGACACTCGAAGGACTAGATATTGAAATGGTCAGAAATATATTTACTATGCTTTTACACATATGTTGGCTGTGACCTCAGGTTGAAGTAACGGACCATGGCCTATACATACATTAAATATACCTAAGAGCATCAATAAGTGAGAGAAAAATAAGCTAAACAAAATGTATTTACTTCATCGAAATCCGTCCGTGTGATATATGGGAGTAAATAATTTGTTTAGCCTATTTTATTTCACTTATTGATGCTTTTAGGTATATTTAATGTATTTATAGGTATTGGTCCGTTACTTTAACCGGTGGCTGTGACTGGAGAAT
The DNA here is from genome assembly GCA_029237695.1 of Conchocele bisecta. Taxonomy (NCBI): domain Eukaryota; kingdom Metazoa; phylum Mollusca; class Bivalvia; order Lucinida; family Thyasiridae; genus Conchocele; species Conchocele bisecta. Next base: position 134,099,016 of record CM055267.1, read on the forward strand.
GTGGTTTATGGGATTTGTGACCAGTGTAGCTCCTGATCAAATAGTACACTCCTGTAGCCTGATAATGATGTGGCTTGTTAGAAGCATGATGGAGATTTCATTGATGCAATGGTGAACAGTGCAGATCCTGTGCGGATATGTGTATCTACACTGGTCGCAAATCCCATAAGCCCCATTTCTCCAGTCACAGACACATATTTGAGCAAATTTAAAAATCCTATCGCCAACCTAGAGTGATTAGCATTTAAGGTATTGCATTCAATCTTTGATTCATAAATTTCTGTTTAACGTCCACAGTCTATAAAGTCTATATTTGGTTGGTTTCTCATGGTTTCAGTTATCTTCGCAATAAACGATTTTACTTGAAACATCCAGAATAGACCAAAGACAAACTTTGTAGACTTTCGAAGGGAAACGAAAATTTACGAATTAATGATGTATTTTTGTGCTATTATCATGATTATAATTGAAATCAATGCCCAGTGGTCAAACTTGTAACAAATTACATGTGTACAATAAATTTTGACTTCGAAATTTGACTTTTCGAATGAAATGGTGCAATTGGTTGATATTGGTCATTTGCAGTGCATGATGTGGCAAACAACATATTGAGGCATCATCTGTAACACAGTGCATTCAATCATGATTCATACCCAGGCATACAAATAAGTATGTCGAGGTGTATATAGTTTTTGTATTTTCGTCCATCCGTAAGATTTATTTGCGTTAAAGGTTTTTGGGTACCCATTATATCTGCAATCGTAAATCGCATTGAGTTGAATCTTCATATACTTCTTTATCGTCATCCATAAGTACATATTGTCTCTGCAACCGCAAGTCGGGTTGACTTGAAACTTCATATATATACTTCTTTATGAAGTTAGAAGATCAATATTTTCTTTCTATAGCCCTGGTGGGTGCATGCAATGGTAATTTCACAATCGCGATTCATCCTTACCGAAATCCGACTGGAGACCTGGTTTGGCCCTCACATACGTCTTTGGCATTTTGTATGACAGTGAATCTGGTTATATCTCTTAGTGTGAGTATTACGATTATTCATAATCCTTTTTTAGGAAAGGGCCAAGTGACTTTGGTGTGGTATGGACCTGGCATCAGGTCAGGTTATTCTAATTTCAGGGCTGACTATATTTTTCTCGATGAAATTATTCCGTTCTGATTTTGGGATTTCCCCCCCACCCCCCCCCCCCCCCCCCCCCCCACCCCCCCCCCAATGCAGCAGGTTAATACAGGATCGAACCCGTTTGCCCAGCCTTATATGACCTGAGCTGTTGATAGGCCGTTAAACACCAATAAACAAACAAACAACTTTGGCATTTGGTATCCGACAGTTATATCCTTTATGTGAGTATTAGACCATAGCTGTTGATAGGCCGTTAAACCACCATTAAACAAACATTCTATAGCCCACTCATACGGCTTTCATGCACACAGTGAAGGTGAAATTACTTTGAAACTTGCGTTAAATGTTTTGAAATATATGCGTTTAAAGTTTTAAGTAAACAATTTCTCTGCAACCGTAAGTCAGATTGAATTGAAACTTCATATATTTGTCTATCAACAATCAACATCCATATTTTCATTTTATAGCCCACGCATGTGACTTTCATGCCCAAGATCAAGGTCAAATTGTGTTAAATGTTTTGAAATATTTGCATTAAAGTTTTAAGTACACAATTTATCTGCAACCGTATGTTGGATCAACTGGAAATGTCACATACTTCTTTATCAACAGCCATATTTTCATTCTATATCTCACCTAAGCGGCTTTCATGCCAAAGGTCAAGGCCAAATGACTTCACTACGGCCGAGGGTATGTGTGAGACCCCCCGCTCACTTGCTCTAGTCCTTAAAAGCAAGAATAACATATCTAACCATACTGATTTATTTTGTTTTTTTCGGATACATGTACTGATTTTGTGTCCTGAGCATAACTGGAATTCCTTTTTGTATAGTTATCACAACTCTTGCCTCACTAATATTCCAGTGTTCACGCATTGATTTTGTATCTGGCACATGGCGATATTTCAAATTTGACCTAATATGGTCCCGATATATATCAAATCAAAGGTATCGTGGGTATTGTCAAAATCGGATGATACATCATACAAGATGGCCGCCGACAGGTCATCCTTTAATTATAGATTTCGTCTTCTTCTCATGTACCGTTTGGCCGACGCTGGTCAGACTTCACAGTTGTGGTGCGTGGGTGAAGCAATTTCATATTTGTTAAAATGGAGGTTGTCGCATAATCCAAGATGGCCGTCGTAGTAAATTTGGTAAAATTATTTAAAAAATCATATCAACCATGTTAATTTTACATTATTATTATTTTTACATCAAGCTTGAATTGCCACTTTGATATCAAGGGCGATAACATTGACTCTTTAAAATGTTAATGGAAACAACTATTTATTCTCTCTATTTATCTTTTGATGTGCAATGACCATATTTTGTAACAAGTCAATACAAATGTTTATTCAGGTGACACATTTAGTTGATATAAATAATTTAAAAATGACCTGCCTCATTTACAATCAAAATTGCACGATGATACAACCTATCAGTAAACCTAAGATTACTAAGTGAATATGTCTGTGTAGCGGGCACTCGTATTTTTTAAAACTGTTGGAATAGTTAAACAATTATACTTATTTAATATTTAATTCCTATAAAGAACACTTTGTGCCAAACAGATGGGACCCCAATTCAAATCATGATTTGCAACTTTGCTGAAGGATGTCTGGCACCCAGTCATTAAGTGCAAAGGCACGACACTTGTCTTATCAGCTCATTCACAAACACATCATACAAAACACTTGTCACATGGATTCACCAGTGGGTGTACAGTACAAAGTACAGTGACTGGTGTGTAATTGCATCCCGTACATTTGGTCAGGTGTGTATATTTTTTTACTTTAACCTACGTTTTCTGGGGGAAATAACTACCTGTATATATGTGAAAATCACTACAATGGAAGAAATTGAATGTATGTTCTCGCACCCCCTTCCAAACTCCATTCACAATTCACACCCCCTCTGCATGAATCTGGATACTCCACTGCAGTGCAAAGTCGCAGAACAATTTTTGACATACAGCCGTTTGAATGTGCACTTGTGTGTGTGTAATATTTCTCAGACTTTGTCAAGGTAATGATTTATGTTTCGATGTAATGTATGACCTGTCATGAATTTCACTCACAAGTTCATATTGGTGCTTGTAGGAGTATTGGATATCCAGTATACATTTTCAATGAAATGGAGAAATGGCAAACAGTTTCATGTGTCTGAATGTGGATTATTTCTGGCACTCATATCTTTGGCTTATAACGTCGTTCAAATTGTACTGCGTCAATTTTATCGAATTTAAGATTGCATATTTCATGACTTTCTTCAAAACGCCAGTTTTAGAAGTTGATGGTTTTAGGATTTTTATATCATGCACTGCAGTGCCGGTGATAAGTCGCTAGGTGGCGTTGCCAAGTCGGACTGTTGTACTGTGCGGACTCACCGAAACAAACCGCCAGTGGACGCGTTACACTATGTTTGCAATGTAATCTCCCTGGGTAAGTTTATAGATCGCGGCTCAGTCAGCGTGCGACTAGATGTCGGTTTTTTTTGTTAGGGGAAAGTACTAAAATTGGGAAAATTGGGTCCGCGCAATATTTAAAATTGCGAAATGTCAATTAAAGGTGGTAAGGATGTTGAATGTAATATCTTTATAATGGAAAGACAGAGTTTAATGAAACATAACGCAGTAAATGCTTAACAGGTTGCCAATTAGTATCCCCTCGCCGATAGGCAAGAGCTGGTATATCGTTAGTCCATGTACTGCGTACTATGTACGTACGCTAGTAACACCTTTCATTTTTCAATAACTTGTGAACTGCTTCCACGATTTTGATATTATTTGACCATAATGTGTGTCTGTGGATGGAGCATGGCTTAGCATATGAGTAGACTCATATGACCCACGTTCGACCGCCCAAGGTCACGGAGTACTTTTTTATTATCAAGGCTGCCAGCGAGGGGATTAGCTTCGTTTAATGATGCCAGTGCGAGGGGATTAGCTTCGTTTAATGATGCCAGTTCTTGCATTATGGCATAGTTTGCTTTAATCTAACAATTTTCTGGTTTTGACGAAGAATCGGTTACCATGGATGTGAATATAAATCTAAAGAACGTGAATGTATGGTGTGATACATATCATCGAACCGGTATGTCACTTCTATGGTGTGATACATATCATCGAAATCCGTCCGTTTGCTTGGAAAAGTTTCAAGAAAATTTACTGTAAAATGACGTCACAGAATACGTCACGTCGGAAAAGCAGGTTCGAAAACCACTGATCCCATACCCTGATATCTATAACTTTACATGCTACTTGCAAACATGTAGTTGGCCTCAATAATAATAACATACACTCAAAGCGTTCTTTTATAACATGATCATTCATGTTATAATTGTTCTTGTTACCATTTTACCCGGCGTTTCGGTTTTTGAAACTCGTGTTTCAATTTTTGACACTCCGCGTTTCGGATTGTGTCCGTATTTTTTCAGTTTGTGAGAGTATGTTTCATTTTTTTGTTTACGCGTATGTTTCAATTTTTTGGCACGTACGGTAGAGTATTACCATATAGGTCACTATGGCTATGAATCGTTTATAGACAGCAAACTTTATATTTCAATGTTAGAGCCATTTGTCACACACTATGCTATATCGCGCGTGAAACAATCGTAATAATATTAGGCAATATGTGTCCACAGAAGATACGAATCGTTATCCGAAGAAACGTATGCGCATGACAACGTGTCATTAAATATACTCATTTATCTGGGGACACTTGTGCTGAACGGACATGGAGGAATATTTAAGGAAAATATATTATGATCCGGGTCATCCAACGAGTTTTGCTGGGCCGCAGAAACTGTATAGATTTGCTAAAAGTGAAGGCAAATTTAATATCGGTATGCACAGGATCAGAAAGTTCCTACATACTCAGGAAGCATACAGTCTACATAAGCCAGTGCGAAGACGCTTTCAAAGAAATCACGTGGTCAATGCTGGCCTAGAGGATCTGTGGATGGCAGACTTGATCGATATGGTAAAATTTGAATCATTCAATGATGGGTACGAGTATTTTCTGCTGGTGATAGTTACATTCTCCAAATACGTGTGGCTACGTCCTTTGAAAAACAAGAGTGAACTTTACTTTCGATTTTTTCTTTGTTATAATCGCAGATTGATCAATAATGACGTCACGGGAAACCCCTACCTGGAGTATCATAAATACTCCTAAATTATTAAACAGAGATCCAGTTAAGGTGCGTAATTTGGAGGTAAATTTATTGTTTCTCCATCAAAAATGGCGAGTAGGGAGTGCTTTAGACTCGTCTCAACGAGATGGAAAGTTGAGAGTGCTTTAGAATCGTCGTAATGACTGCTCACATCGGCCTAGAACAATTTCGAGCATTGGGTACCTAACTGAAATCAAAGGAATCGGACATTATGCTTTCTGTTCAGTACTTTCAGCACTTTCGATATTATGTTCGCTGTGTATAGAACAATACGCTGATATTGTATCTTATAGCGGACACCCCTCGTAAAAACATGGATATTTCGGACAATTGTTCATGTGTCACTAAGGATATCCGGTGTTCAACTTCGTGAATCCGGGTTCAAATCCGCATTGAAAATCGGAATATATATTTCATTCTGTCCAACGGGATATAATTATTACCCACGTATTCGTGAAATAAATCTATTAACATTGGAAATATGACGTCTCCGAAGAGAACGCCGATTCCGGTAAGTCGAATATTATATATATATATATATGTATATATACAATGTAAACAAATAGGAAAGTCAGACGATCCTTGCAAATCGCTGAACACAACTACCGTACGAATACGTCTTGAACGGGGTTTTATTCCGTTCGTTCATCCGTGTCACAGACTGCGACAGAATAGTCACAGTAATCATATGACATCAATCCATAAGCTATCGATATATTTTCCTTAAAGCTGACACCCAGAAGACTTATGCTGAATAGTTCGATGGAACGAGGCACGTCCGATGTAAGTTTGTTGTTGTTGTTTTGTTTTTTTGGCGAAATATGTGACCCGTCATGAGAAAATATGCCCAATTGAGGTAATGAACTCAATGAAAGTATATGTATCGACCACTCATTTAAACCGTCTCAATAAATAAATAACTCAATGAGACGGTTCAAATGGTGATGGCGAATTCTAAGCACATTCAAAGAAAATGGTTGTAATATTTCCCAAACAAAATGGCATATCCTCAGCATGAAATGAGTTAATGGAATGACGAACAGCGCAGATCCTGTAATCGAGAGACAACTCTTGTAATCGACTCTCAATACGGATATAATTCTCACATATCCTAACACGGAGAACTCTTAACGATATCCGATATCGCGCTCATGATATCCGATATCTCTTGACGAGTCATAGGGTCACGACTTCCGTTCTCGGTATCCGCGTCAATTCGCAATATCGAGCACGCTGACATCCGATATCTCTTGACGATATGCGATATCGTGTTCGTGATATCCGATATCTAGCGAAATTATTTTTAGTATATGTTGCTTACGCGTAATTATTGTATGCTTTCTCCCGTGGCGATATCGGAAGTAAAATAAGATACGCGTGCGTATTCGTAGAATTTTACTGTATTACTTACTTCGCTATTAAACGATTGATTTCGATGTCGGTCTCGATATAACATTTCCGCGTACGATTTCGTTATTCTCTATTTGTATATTCTCAATGTGTATATCGGATATCGGCTTTTGACGATATCTTGACGATATCGGATATCGGCTCTTGATGATATCTTGACGATATCGGATATCGGCTCTTGACGATATCGAATCCATTTCCGAGCAATAGGGTCGCGACTTCCATTCTCGGGTCACGCTGCGGAGGCGGCATGGCGGCAGGTTGCCTAATCCAACAACTGATACATGTGGGTTTTACTCCAAGTAGGTCGGTATGACTCGACGTACGACGTGGCCGGAAGTGACTAATCATACGACCTGACTCCGCGTAGGTCGGTATGACTCTCGATGTACGACGTGGCCGGATGTGACTAATCCGATATACGCTATGACGTCACCGGGGAAAACCCTAGGATCTATTTTTAACAGCTGCATGACTGCAGGTGCCCAAACCAAAAACTGCCTGATACTGTCCACACTATACTACCCAAGATCAATCAAAAGTATCGCAGCATATATCAGGCCCTGCCCTGTCCTCTCTAATGTTACTAATGTTACTAATGAAAACTTGTATTAAACAGGATGGACAATATTTTATTTATTTATTTAATGGTGTTTAATGGCCTGTCAACAGCTGTCATTTTAGGCCGGGTTAACAGCGTCAATTTGTTTATTGGTGTTTATGTTTATGTTTGTTTGTTTGTTGGGGTTGAACGGCCTATTAACAGCTACGGTCAGTTAGGGTGTTTAACGGCCTATCAACAGCTAATGTCATTTAAGGCCGGGTCAACAGGTTCGATCACATATTTAACCGACTGCATTGGTGGGGGGGGGGGGGGAGTTATCCCAAATTCAAAACGGAATATTTACATACAAAAAATAATATATATATTCAGCCCAGAAATTAGAATAATCCGACCTGGTGCCAGGTCCATACGACACCAAAGTCACTTGGCCACTTCCCCAAACAGTAATAGGATTAGGAATACTTGTATTGTATCTTATCAGGGATATAACCAGATCCAGCTCTCACATACAAGAATGCCAAAGAAGTACCGGAGAGTAAAACCAGGTCTCCGGTCGGGATTCTGGTAAGGAGGAATCCTGATCATTAAATTACCTATCTCATGCTCCCAATCAACCACCACCGGGTATAACCGGATTCTCAAGTAACAAGATTTTATACCTGTAGTAGATTTCACCAAAATGTCTTAGCGACTAAGTGAAATCTGTCACTGATCACGAGCTAGTCTACACTGGTCAAAAAGCCATCTTCAGTTGTGGAGAGTGCAAAATTACAAGACGACTAGCACAAATTGTATTTACACAATTTTCTATAACATTGACTCTTGACATATTATGCAAAACATGGGGCCGTTTCACTATACTTTGTACGACTAAAATGTTCGTAAGTGCAAGCTTATGATAGTCTGTAAATTTCACATTAACATTGTTTTCTTGTTAACAATTCTTGGATTTACATTTATTGAGAATAGGCTATGCTCAATAAATGTAAATCCATCAATTGAAATTCCCAGACGAACCTAAATTTGCGCTTACAAACATTTGAATCGTACGAAGTTTAGTGAAATGGCCCCCAGTTGAAGTAATCATTTCAATACGCACCGGTAAGTATATATACATACAGATATTTCATTACAGATCCAACTGTACTATTCTACTACTAGATGGCTGCGGCCAACATATCGCACCTACCGAGATATAGACAAGTCTTATAGATAGGTACAATAAATGGAGTTTGCAGGTTTGACATCACGTTGCTTAGTTTGCCGTCAAACCTACAAATTCTGCCAATTCTAACATCGAGGATGCATCAGCTCCCACCTGCCAGGGTTAAAAGTACTGAACAACTGAGAATCAGGATGCACAGACACATGTTGTGTCAGGTACCCCAGTCTAAATGTACATACCTAACTATAGAATGTATAATACTCCTCGGTATATTTCTAATGTAAGAGATGTAACATGTTGGATGTAACCTACAGCTCTATTCTTACATGTGCCTGAAACTGGATGAATGACGCTTATGGGTTTTGCGGCCAGTGTAGATCCAGATCAGCCTGTGCCTCCGCACAGTCAGTCAGGCTACAGGAGTGTGCTATTTGATCAGAAGCTACACTGGTCAGAAATACCATAAGCCCCGTTTCTTCAGTCACAGCCACAAATGATGTGTAATTTATAGCTATATTTATAACAATGTAACATACATATAGCTATGGAAAGCATGTTAACCATTTAATATAAATAGTTGTCTGCATTTCTTTAAAAAAATTGTTTAAGGATCTTACACAAGTGATGACGATTTAACCCTTTCATCCCTAAGTCACTGGAATTGACTTTGATAGGTTAATTTAAGGACCAATCCAATCATCACAAAATGATTTTCAGACTAATCCATTTATAAGAAGAGGGTGTTTTTTTTGTGCTAAAACATATGAAAATTACATGCAAAAAGTGTGTTTTGAGCCGGTTCATCTCGATTGTTTGTATGTTTGTTTATTAGTGTTTAATAGCAACGGTCATGTATTAAGGCTATGCAGAATTTCTTATGAAATCAGCATACTGGACTATTTCGCCAATATGCATGGCTTAGCATGGCCAGTTACTCCCCTTGTTATCGAGGCAGTCTGCCTGCTTACCTGGTCAAGATTTTATATGGAAACATATAGCAATATTTTGGAAAATTGTCAATAACATCATTATTTTTGAAATGTCATCCTATTATAGCATCAGGCATCAATGTATAAAGTATTATCCAAAGTATGGTATAAATATGTATATAATAGAAAGTTGTTTTCCTATGTCCATTTAAGTTTTTATTCAAGAGATTTGCGCTTTATATGCTATATACAACATATTGCGACAAAACAAAATCGTCTACATTTACCAAACTTTATAGCACACTTATCTATATTGTACATTCTATTATAGCATATGACAATTTAAATATGTTTTCCTTCTTTAATTTGATACTTAAATCTTAATAATAAGTTTATGCCTTCATATGTCCATTTTTATTTAAGTATCGAACTTTTAAAAATTCTCGCATTTTCCTGACTGTGAAATATACGCTAAGTCGTATACTTTATTGGACTACGGGTTACTCCCTACTTGACATTGGTGGTAAATGAAACCAGTATATAAATTTACAAACGATAACGGTGATTTTTTTATGATTTGTAAGCAATTGTATAAACTCAACGTGATAATAAATTTCTCAACGATACATTTAGAAATGCCTATTCATTGGATGGAACACATTTTATTATTTTTCTATTTCACATTAAAATTCACCAACTGCATCTGCGACCAATGCAGCCCCCGAGCGTAATCTGATCAGGGTCTATACTATATCTCGAATTGCACATGTGTCATGTAATAAAACATGGGTATAATAGGCTTTTCCTTCACAATGTTATATGGAAGCAATTAACAGTTCTTGTGAAAAGACACTAAAATGGAATGTTTAGTTGGTTTATGTCAGCCCATTCAATTGAATGTATTTCAGTATATTTGGGATTACACACAGCATACTAATTTGCCTATTTGTTCAACATACAGTCATTCTGTTTGAGGTTAAATTTGCATCGACTGTTTTATGGCAGGTCATAAAATCACATGCTCGGCCTGCCGATCTATGCACATAATAATTCTCTAATTGGACAAACGTGCACAGTTTCGTGATCTGACTAAATTCTTGGACTTCAACGATTTTAGTAGCGATAAATACAATATATCTCATAAGTGCCACCGTGGTTCATAGTCTTCGGACTTTACGTGGTTTTTTCATTTCTCCTAACAGTATATGTTCTGATCATTCATTTGAACCGTATCGTGGAGACTAAATAAACGAGACAAGTCACATGATCGTGTACCTTATAATTTTGCACCGTACATTTTACAACAACTGGATAATGTCGTAAATAACAAGAAATTGCATGGACTTGTCAGAGTAAATACGGAATAGTACTCTGAAAGTTTCATTAACTGTCGACGTAATTTACGGAAATATAGTCAATTTTGTAAATATTTTTACATTAAAGTCGCTGATATTATAAAACCTCAAGGACTGCAGATCCTTATCAGAATACGTGGATAAAGCTGTTATTTTTTTAAAATATATATTCTGGCCTCGGCTATTTTATCCCCCTCTAGTCCAGATTAGACTCCGCTTATTTGTGCCCGAATAAGTCTGAATTTCAATATCCAGATTGTATTTCAATAGTAAATCAAATAAGGCTTTCGCACCGAGGTGTGAAACAGCTTAGGCCATTGTCTATCACGGGGTATAAGGTCACCTGGCGAAACTGCACACCAGGTCTTCGAGCCAATTCCCACACTTAAATATAAGCTTCATTCAAAATGTGCACATAATTCAAATGAAATTTGAAGATATATATTTTCTGAGGAATAAATAAGAACCGTTAGTAAACTGTAGTTTATTTTCTCTCTGAGCATGCAAATCTTTTATCAAAGCTATATTATATATTTTTAATTGAAATAAAACAACCATTACAATCAAAAATATTTTTTTTGTGAATTGGTTGCCATGACAACCGTTTATTGTAATTATGTATTGACTATGTACATACATTTAATAACGCGCTATCCCAATGTTGGTTACTTGAAATAAAACGATGCTATTGCTAAAATGTTTATACAAACTAGTTGTTATTTGGCCGCCCTGGCATCCGCATACATGATTAGTCACAATAAGATTCTTGGATAGAACTAGAGGTACATATTTTGTAATCATAATATAACCAATATAACTGTCCATAAAGAAGTATAATATTGATATATTGGGTTATATTTTCGCATTGAAATATTTAAACCTGCAAGTGTACTCCACCATCTAGTAAAATGGACTAAGACCGATCTCAACCAATCAACGTAGAGATGACATAGACTATCAGTTACGCAAACTAATTTTTGTGGACAAAACTGACTTTTGTGGACAAAACTGAATTCTGTCCCACAAAACTGAATTTTGTTCACAAAACTCAATTCTGTCTTACAAAATTGAATCCTTTATAACAAAAATGAATTTTGTATATCAGAATTTTACATAATTGGATTTTGTGATTTTTAGTGTTACAAAACTCAATTTTGTCTGGAAAAAATTGGTTTTGTACACATAATTAACCTGTCCTGCATGGCGCCCCGTAAGCCCATCCAATTGAATATATTTCAGTATATTTGGGATTACACACAGCATACTAATTTGCCTATTTTTTTCAACATACAGGGTCATTCTGTTTGAGGTTAAATTTGCATCGACTGTTTTATGGCAGGTCATAAAATCACATGCTCGGCCTGCCGATCTATGCACATAATAATTCTCTAATTGGACACACGTGCACAGTTTCGTGATCTGACTACATTCTTAGACTTCAACGATTTTAGTAGCGATAAATACAATATATCTCATACGTGCCACAGTGGTTCATACAGTCTTCGGACTTTACGTGTTTTTTTTTCATTTCTCCTAACAGTATATGTTCTGATCATTCATTTGAACCGTATCGTGGAGACTAAATAAATGAGACAAGTCACATGATCGTGTACCTTATAAGTTTGCACCGTACATTTTAAAACAACTGTGATAATGTCGTAAATGACAAGAAATTGCATGGAATTGTCAGAGTAAATACGGAATAGTACTCTGAAAGTTTCATATATGTCGACGTAATTTACGGAAATATAGTCAATTTTGTAAATAGTTTTACATTAAAGTCGCTGATATTATAAAACCTCAAGGAGTGAAGATCCTTATCAGAATACGTGGATAAAGCTGTTATTTTTTGAAAATATATATTCTGGCCTCGGCTATTTTATCCGCCCCCTAGTCCAGATTAGACCCCGCTTATTTGTGTCCGAATAAGTCTGAATTTCAATATCCAGATTTTATTTCAATAGTAAATCAAATAAGGCTTTCGCACCGAGGTGTGAAACAGCTTAGGCCATTGTCTATCACGGGGTATAAGGTCACCTGGCGAAACTGCACACCAGGTCTTCGAGCCAATTCCCACACTTAAATATAAGCTTCATTCAAAATGTGCACATAATTCAAATGAAATTTGAAGATATATATTTTCTGAGGAATAAATAAGAACCGTTAGTAAACTGTAGTTTATTTTCTCTCTGAGCATGCAAATCTTTTATCAAAGCTACATAATATATCTTTAATTGAAATAAAACAACCATTACAATCGCAAATATTTGTCTCAAATATCGCATATTAGCTAATTCACAGTATTGGAATATTGACAAGCACACATATGATGTCTGTAAAACTGACCACAACCTACGGACTCTAGTGGTCAATTTCGCAGGCAATATTGTATTAATTACTCCTATATTGCCTCGCGGTGAACGGGAGACAACTGATGTAATCACTTTTCCCACACCTGGAAAAGAGGCGTAACTCTTGCTATCAGCACAAAATAGTTGCACATGTCCACGAGTTGAACAAATATCACATTACATCAACACATATGTTAGATTATATGTATTGCATAAACACAGCATCATACATCGATACTGTAGTAATCAATTCTGCAGCGGGTCATTTGCATATGTATTACGCTCGTGCATTATGATGTTTAATACACTGTGTTACTGCACTGCAAAATGGCATTTTATTATGGCTGTCACGATACGGTTGAATCGTTCCACAATATACTGCTTCATTTGAGAACGCTATAATGTGGAGCAGTTTCCAAGCTATAAGACCAAAACGGTCATTATGTGAACATTTAATCTGACAACTAAATAATTGTGTAACTAGATAATTTTATATATTTTAATGTCCAATTTGAGCCAAAGGTTGCTCCAGACATCATTTGTTTGCCTGATATAGACTAGTTCCCTGTACAATTGTTTTACTACGCTACACACATATGAAAATACAAACATATCGGGAAAAACCGGTACATGTTTTGTTGTACATGTATCGCATGATCAGTATTGCAATACAGGGCTGTAGATAAGCTGCGTATTTGCTTAAGTACCCAATTGAAATTGCCAAAAACCCAATTTAAATCAGAAGTAGCGAGTATGAAAAAACAATAACAAATTTGTGGTACCTTTACCATCCTGCAGAAAACAATAAACAGACCACAAAGGCATATTTTTATTATTTTCCATGAAAACACATATTGGTATTTCAGTAGAATTGTCTCCAAGGAGACAATTCTAATGAAATGCCAAGACATGTTTTCATTTCGAAGCAAACTATTCAATAATTGCGTTATGTAGATGTGTAAACAGTAGTGTGATTTTATTTTACCCAATTACAATTTTTAAATACCCAATTGCTTCAGAAATGAACAATACTCAATTAATAATTCCTTATCTGGAGCATGCAATATATTGGTATATCAGGACAGCCCTACGTTTTATGCAATAACATTTTCTTCATCAAAACGTGTTTCGTCAGCACACAAAAATCTCTCATACAGAGTATACAGCAAGCTTATGAAGAGAATAACAGAAAATGTGGCGGAAATACCGACAACTTAAATCGGTTCCTGCCATTTAAGGGTTACCATACCAACCCTAAATATTCGGACACAATTATTCTGGGAAAAAAACATATAAATATAAGGTTTGATCATGTCCAGCCGTGTGCAAACGTTTGCTGTGGCCCGAGGGAACTGTTTGAAACCAAGGCCGCAGACCGCGGGTTCAAACAGTTCCCTCGGGCCACACCAAACGTTTGCATACGGCTGAACATGATCAAACGTTATTGTTACATTTCCAACAAAAAACTGATGTAATTTGAGCATTATATTCAGTATTTTCAGTACTTTTATAAATCGTCCCATTCACGTAGATAATATTCGGTATTCATATTCCGGGGCCGCGTCATGCACGTCATGAAGTAGTGACGTCATAAAGGCACTTCCGCGTAGTGACGTCATGAAGGCACTTGGTCTACGCGCGGCCCGGGAATGAGCATTGCCTAAAGTCATATGCAAACAGCACGCTATATGTTTGCACATATACCAACGGAATCCATGTAAAAATATATGATTACCCACAACAGAGCGTGTCCCAATATTCAGGGTTAGTACGCTGTACTGGTTATCACAATAACAACGAATTTGGATACAATTTGTTTATATAGGGGTTTCCCAAAACAACTAGCGTCCACAGTTAATCACAATAAAGCTATATTACACGGAAAGTCAGCAAACCGACGCCACTGCCAACATCACTAATTGACACGTTCCCTGTAAGTTCCGGATCCATCTTTACAACGGGAGCCACTGTAGATGTATACGAATGACTTGGCAAAAAAATTCCGAGATGTCCATCATTATATCAATAGCAAGTTCTCCAGAGAGTTCATTTAGATGGGCTCGACTGTAGAAGTTTAAACTCTCACACTACTGAACTAAATTTTGTCGTCTGCTGTTTTCTTTGGTGTTTTCCCCCCATTTGTATTGATGAAAACATGGTTTGACAGCACTTTAGAATCATTTCCAGTAGAAATGTTTTTATCGCGAACGAAGATAAAATATAAAACAACAGCAGACGACATTTTACGCTTCCTGCATTCTAAGGGTTAATACGAATGACATGGCACAACATGTTCTGAGATGTCCATCAATCTATCAATAGTAAATTCTCCAGAAGTGTTAACCCTTACAATGCTGAACTAAATTTTGTCGTCTGCTGTTTTTTTTCTCTCCATTTTTCTTGATAAAAACATCGTTTGACAGCACTTTAGAATCATTTCCAGTATTAATGATTCTAAAGTGCTGTCAAACCATGTTTTTATCGAGAAACAAGACAAAATAATAAAACAACAGCAGACGACATTTTAAGCATTCCTGCATTCTAAAGGTTAATACGAATGACTTGGCACAAGATGTTGCGAGATGCCCGTCACTCGATCAATAGTAAATTGCCAGGGTGTCCAATTTAGACAGACTTCACTGTAGTAGTTTGTAATACGAATGACTTGGCACAAGATGTTCCGAGATGTGCCACCGTCCATATTAGCGAGTGCTGCGACTTGTTGATCTTCGTCTGTGCCTGTTTGAGCAGCTGATGAAAGTCGAGGGGGGGGGGGGGGGGGGGGTGGCGGTAGCTCACATACTCCTCCTCGATCTCCTTATTGCCATCTGGAATATACACAATACAAGGCTCGTCTAACGTCTGATAATATGTGGTTGTTACAGAATCGGACAGAAAAATCACTATCGATAATTGGATGACTGATTGTGTTCTATTAATTGTATATAGTTGAAAAATTGGCCATACCAAGGTCACTTGGCCCCTTCCCCTAAAAGTAATAGAATTATGAATAATCGTATTACTCATACAAGGGGTATAACCAGATTAAACACTCTCATACAAGAATGCCAAAGATGTATCTGAGGGCCAAACCAGGTCTCCGTTCATGATTCCGGTAAGGATGAATCCTGATTTTTTAATTACCCATCACATTCTCCCACCTGCCACCCACACTCTGTTACAGGAAGTTTGTGTTTTTATTTTACAGCAGTATGCTGTTAATCCTATGTCCCAAATAGATCACTAATTGAATGTTGTGGGCTTTAGCAAAATAAATTCATAATACAGTCTTAGTTCTGAGCAATAATCGATTATGATAAAATCATTTTGATTAATTCTCATTATAATCGATCATCAGCACAACAGTGGCTGTGACTGGATAAATGGGGCTTATGGGATTTGTGGATATTCAAACTTCTGTAGCCGATTTCACCAACATTGCAAAGTATACTTATCGAGCAAAGTATACTTTGAGGGAGTAATCATTTATTTTTTCCGAAATGCATTATTTCATATAGAACTAACGACTGCAAATAGTTGATGATTAAAAGTATGCAAAATTATTATACTGAATTTATTACATTATGACAGCCAAAATGGCTGTGATAATGTAGTAAATTCAGTATAATAAAAATTAATAAATTTATCCTTAAATTGAAAATTTCTCCCTCAAAGTATACTTTGCTAGATAAGTATACTTTGCAATGTTGGTGAAATAGGCTACTGATCTACTAACAAACTCCTGAAGCCTGGTGAGGATTAACCCTTAGAATGCGTGAAACGTAAATTATCGTCTGCTGTTCTCCATATTTTGTATTCTTTCTCAATAAAAGCATGGCTTGGCATAACTGCACATATTCCACTTTATCATGTTTATAGACAACAGGTTGTCCTATACGCTACACCACGCTGCATAGTAAAAATGTGCGTAATAGACAATTCACGCACTAAAATATAGAAAAAACCTGCAGGGCATTGACATTCAATGCACTTTTTCCGTCAGCCGCCCGCCCGCCCCGCGGTAAAGCATAATAAGTACCGTTTTTTAGGGTACAAAATTATAAAAATTAGATCTAGATCTACAATATTTTTCTCTAGTAAAGTAAAATGACAATTTGTTCAACTTCGGTCGTCATTTACGGAAAATAATTATATTACATTTTCTGTAAATATATTTCAATACATTTCCTGAAATTACGCAGATGCCCGAAGGTACAAAGTCACTTGTCGTGTGTGATATGTGAATGTGACTAGAGAAATGGGACTTACGTTGATTGCAATCGTCGGCGACCCAGTGGCCACACGACGTCAGATAGACGTCGGACTGACGTCGGTTTCCGACGTCGGATAGACGTCGGATTATGTTCGAAAATGAAAAAAATTTAGACGTCAGAATCCGACGTCAAACGGACGTCAGAAGCTGACGTCGAACGGACGTCGGAACCCGACGTCGAACGGACGTCAGAATCCGACGTTGGATATACGGCTAATTTTGACGTCATTTCAACGTCGGATTCCGACGTCTAAAAAACTTTAATTTTCAAATATAATCCAACGTCTATCCGACGTCAGAAAACGACCTTTATCTAACGTCTGGTTCTGACATCAGTTCAACATCTGGATCAGACATCATTTCAATGTCGGGTTTTATCGTCTAGAAAACTTTATTTTGCATTGATTACTTGATCTGCATTTTCACTCTGGATCAACTAATCAATATCCTGGTTTGGTACCTGGTCAGTAATAAACACATATTTTGGCTGGCAAATTTTATTATACTTTCACATATATTTTTGTCATAAATTTATGGTACGATTCGTTACTCGATGGAATCATATAGCAAGGACTTAATTCACTTTAACCCTTATCCTGCTGCAGACGACAATCGTGCAGATGGAAATTTCTGAATATTCGATAATTTCGCGATAAAAACATACCTTGGCATTTCATTAGAATTGTCTCACGAGACAATTCTAATGAAATGTCAAGTAATCTTTTCATGGAAAACTGGAACTGTGTCCGCGGACACGAATGTCCCCTCTGGTGCATCGATGGTCGACCATAAACGTGTCATACGTCCACTTCCACCTCGGGTTCCGAGTCCGCGTCGGTTCTACGAATGCGTGAATTGGCATCATGAAGCGTGGCCGGCGATGTCTTGGGGCGAGCTTGTTTCTGATTCTTTTTCATCTTAGCATCGTGCTTCATTCGTCGCTTCAACAGTTCTTCGAGAGGATCCTTATTAGAATCCGGTTTACTTTTCACAATTTCTCTCTGCCTGTCTATGTATGTCTCAATCGTTTCTTCATCTCGTTCTGCGCGTTACGTATTTCCATGGCCGTACTGTGTTCAGTGTATCCAAGGATGCCAGCGTGATTTCAAACATTCTTTGTTCGATAAGATTGGCTCGTTGGGAAGATCGATCTGCTTCAATCTCGTCCATTTCTGTGTTGCTCTCGTATGTGTATGTCTTAGCGTTGTCTGAAACATACATAAAACAACACAATTATGAAAGCATACCAATGTTTGCATATCTTTTAGTTAGTAGTAGCCCTTTCAACCCCTATGTACATGATGTATACCTCCATAAAGCCAACATGTGCAAACAATGTATATCCAGATGAGACGACTCGGCGTCTCATCAGGATCTGCCGCATTTGCCACTATTATTCATCTAGAATTGTCTTTTGTCATAAATGGACTAGTACAAAAATGGTGTGACAAAGACAAGGTAAGATAACCAGGGTTGAAATGGTTGATAATAATAATACACTAGTACATGTATAAGTTAGGCCATCAAAAGTACTTTGGTTCTCAGATGTCGCTGCATCTGAATATTCCCTGCGCGTCTAGCATTTTATCGTCATGGAGAATAAAAGTGTACTATAAATTTGCCACATGATCAATAAAAAACACTACCATGCAAAATATGTTAAATCCAATCATGTCTGACAAAAATCTTGTGATTTTTCACATCTAAAGAGTTTATAATAACTTTATATAACATTTTCCTTTTGTTTTGAGATGTTTGTCTCTGATTATTTTTCAAGTTGCATATATGCATCTGGCAACTTGAAATAAAATCAGAGACGAACATCTCAAATACAAAAAAAAAATATATATTTAAAAAAAGCCGTTCTCCCGCTGCACATTCTGCACACCTCGTGACAGAGAACCAAAGTCCTTATTTTTAAGGCCTAATGTATACAGGCGCGGATCCAGGATTTCGGGTTAGGGGGGCGGAACTTGCTAGGGGGTCCGGGGTCATTCTCACCCTGAATTTGTTTGAAATCTACATCGCATTTCCTGCGTTCTGACGCATTTTGGAGCAAAAAAAACAAACCCAATAAACAATAAATTCACAACGCGAACGTAGAAACGTGCCTTGTAACTTGTAAAAATATCTTTTGCTCGGCGAAGTGGGGGGGGGGGGGGGGTGGGTGGGGGCGGGTGGGGCTGGGTGGAGCCTGAATCCGCCCGCTACCGAATACATGTTTGATGAGCATTACAGCTTCAAATCTCGTTTCCTATGAAACTTGTAAATTAGTTCTATAAATAGCCACTCATGTAAGATCCTCGATTTATCGATACCATAATAGTAGTGTGTAGGGTGGGAGTACGTTTATTAATGGAGGGCGGAAGAGGGCGGAGGAGGGCGGAGGGCGGAAATACAATGTAAACGTATGGGGATCGATTAGTCGATAACTCGAATATTTAGGGTATGCGAGAGTTATCGTTCTTGAGGTAATATGACTTCCCTTACCGTCACCGATTCCTGCGAAAAGGGGTCTTATGATCGTTGAGAGTTATCGTTCTTGATCATGGGAGCTAATATGACTTCCCTTACCGTTACCGATTCCTGCGAAAAGGGGTCTTATGATCGTTGATAGACCGATGTCGAAATATACACGTACGTATTCGTCGGTAATTGTCCGTCCGTCCGTCCGTCCGTCCGTCAGTCCGCCGTCCGTCCGTCCGTCCGTCCGTCCGTCCATCCGTCCATCCGTCCGTCCGTCCGTCCGTGTGGACGTTCGTCCGTCCGTCCGATCGCTCGATATTAGCGAGACGGGACAGACCAAAATGGCGGACGAGTTCGTATTAATTGTCGATTGATCATCATTATCGACTGACCAACAGAGTAGACCAAAATGACGGACGTTCAGCGCGTTCCCCTTCGAACTTTCATACACCGCTAGTACGAGATATTAACTGTACTATATTAATATAATATGGAATAGTGTAGACCCTGATCGTATAGTCCGTCGATCGTTTGTCAACATTTTTCGTAATTTGCGGACGTACGTTAAATTTCGTAATTCTTTTTTCGAGGAAAAACGCAGTCGTCCTAACGTAATATAATCATCGTACATAGTGTATTCGAAACATATGCTGACAATGGAATCGAATTTGATCAATATGGTTCACTTTTATTGTTTCCCGTTATAGCAGCAAATAACTATGTCCGTGTTTCATAAAATTGAATTAAATAATATTATATCAACACGAATTCTATTTATTGCATAAGCACATAATCATACAGATTATGTAGTCACATATAATGGTTTCTGTAGTCGTGTCAATTGTATATGCACTACACTAGTCTAGTGTATTATGATTCTTAATTTGCATGTACGGTTCAAGCCCATTTAATGCAATAAACGTTAATAAATAAATGTGTTAATACACGAGAACTACCCATTTCATACAACAAGACGATTATTTTCCATAGAATGAAAGCAGTTATTGTCAGTTGTGACAGGACATTCACTGCTGTATGAGTTTAAAATGACGAACATTGTAGACCAAGTCGGTGTTGTCTATAGTACATGTAACTGGCGTTACGTTGATCGATTTCGTAACTCTTTTTTCAAAGAAAAACGCAGTCGTCCTAAGGTAATATAATCATCGTACATAGCGTATTCGAAACATAGGCTGACAATGGAATCGAATTTGACGGGGGGTTAAGCCGGCCGATCGTTTAAATCGCTCGGTTTTCAATGCATCTTAAATCAATAGTGTCCAATATTGATGCGGGATTTAGCGTTTCCATAGAGACGGTCGACTGTTATACGTACAAAGAATTTACATCAAAGAACATATTTGGGCTGACAATGGAATCTAGCGAACAGTGTAGACCCAGATCAGCCTGTGTACGTATGACGCTGATCGATATTCGGTAACGGTACTCGCTCCGGTAGCATAAATTACAACGGTAAAACGTTCTATTCATATCGTCACGTTGACCGAATAGCCAACAGTGTAGACCCAAATCAGCCTGTGCACGTATGACGTTGATCGATATTCGGTAACGGTACTCGATCCGGTAGCATAAATTACAACGGTAAAACGTTTTATTCATATCGTCATGTTGACCGAATAGCCAACAGTGTAGACCCAGATCAGCCTGTGCACGTATGACGCTGATCGCAATATAAACGGATGTCGTACCCGTATATACCCGTATACATATACGGACGTACGTTAAATTTCGTAATTCTTTTTTCAAAGAAAAACGCAGTCATCCTAAGGTAATATAATCATCGAACATATCGTATTCGAAACATATAGTGGAGTCTGAAATGTCGAAAAAAACAAGTTGGCGAGATTTGTTTGCTCAAATTGAGCTAGGGGGGATATTGCATCTTCATGGCTGGAATTATGAGAAAATCAAAGGGTCCAGGTTTTTTGACCCCATTAAACCTCGTTTTGGGCCAAATCCCAGATTGCCGCCATCTGAAAACCGAGTATTGCAGATCTCGGCATCCGGTGGTCTGATTGTGGCGATCTTGGTGTCTATTTTGGGGTTATCAGAGCCACTGAGTCGATTGGTGATATTTATGAGATGATTCATGGTCAAGGTCACACTACAGAGGTCAAGGTCAAGCTCAAATGACCAAAAAGAATTAGTAAAATTTTGCTTCACTACTTTGGATAGATGGATTTTGTTGGGTTTACTGTTAACCGTGTTCTTTTGCAACATGCTGGGTTGATTGGTGATGTTCTGGAGATGATTAGCGATCAATGTCACATTATCAAGGTCAAGAGCAAGGTCAAATAACGAATTTTGCATCCCTATATCCCATTTTGCTACGCGATGGATACAAAGCCGAAGTGCTCCAAACTCGTATGCAGACCTGTCAACTCTACGCATTCGGCCGAATTACCAACACGCTACCAGACTTCGTTGTGGTTGTGGAGAGTAGGTGGAACGAAAAGTCAGTGGCTGAATACACACACGAAGCAGCAACTCTTCCAAAGAGGATGAATTCTGAGGTGCTCGCTCCTCTGTTCAAAACCCCACCTACTGACTTAGCCACGCTATATACTGTTTTGAGATTGACGCAGAATATATCGACCATTCGTGTCGGACCTGAGCGGCGTACAGTCATCGAACTCGACCTTGATCTCTATAACCGTGTCATGCAGATCCAGCAATCTGTGAAGAACAAAAACTGGATTCTCAAAGCTGGTGGTCTACATATATGCTTCGCCGCTCTCCATGCTCTGGGAAAAACCGTAGACGGCAGCGGAATGGACACTGTGGCAGTAGAAACGGGCGTCTACACTACAGTCGCTGTCACAGAAATCATAGATACAGAGCTTGGTTATTGTAGGGCAAGTATACATATATGGTATTTTAGTACAGTTAGGTGTAAATAAATATGAGAGGGTCTTTAGACAGTAGGAAGGGACATGTTGCATAAACTTACAAGGGGCTATTGATCAGAGGTCAGATGACAATAGGCTCAGGTAGGTGTATGGTACTGCGTAGCATAACAATGGGCATGTAGTGTCCAGGCGAAGGTGTGAAGATTATGTATTGTGTTTGAATGCAGGTTCGTGAGCTATTGTGTGAATTGTTGCTGGTACATGTAGTGTGGTGAGTTGGCAACATGCATTTGAATAGATAGGTTGTGTTTGTATGTGTGTGGGGAATGGAAGATTTGATATTGGATTTTACAAGCTGAGAATTGTCAGGTAAGATAATTATTGTAGTTTGTAGACTAGTGAAATGTCTACCGTGTATGGAATTTGTGAATTGTTGGGTAGCGACAACATACTTAGTAGTGTATGTTGTCTGTTTCAGCACCCATGGTCAGTCCATGTCGGAGTCTTGGTGTAGTAGATGGTAGAGTCGAACCGGAGCGATAGCGGGGCCGTGACTATACCGAAGTTGGGGAGCAGTATATGTTCCAGTAGAGACGCATGCAGAGATAGAGCTCCAGATGAGCCAGGAATTATTTAGCAGAGAGACTACAGATTAGTCGTATGATTTAAATGATGGAACAACGAATTAAACATTGATGACATAACAGTGTGGTACTGTACCTGATAACAAATTCGACATGGAATTTGATTATTAGTCCAGGATCTATGCTTCAAATTTGATATGAAATTTGATAGTTAGTACAGCAGCCGAAGGGACCTATATTGTGACACCAAGTTGACATGAACGTTATTTCTTAGTATGGGAGCCGATACTGTATATTTACATGAAACAAATTCGACATGGAATTTGGTTCATAGTCCTAGAACTAAGGGGTTATTCTGGTGAAGATTGACAGGGTGGTGAACATTGAATGAATATGAACAGGACTTTTACATGTGTATTGAGAGTGTGAAAAAACAGTTTCGTTAATTCTACAATTATTTTGTCTGAACAATTTTCTTCGTGTGTGCTAATTAATTGTATTAATTGTTGATAACAGTACTGATGACTATTATACATACTACAGTGAACTCAAGAGTGGTGCAATATTTGTGACGTGAAACTACTTGTTGAACTTTAGGTGGTGATTTAAGTACAGACAGCATATCAAGTGATATTATAGCCAGAAGTCATAGACCTGCGAATATAATCATGTAAACGAAACTGTAATGTATATTATACATGTATGTCTTGGAATGTATGGTGTGAATGTGGTATGTATGAGTACATTGCTTGTATTATAGGTGTGTATAGCGTGGGGTTGTGTACATAAACTGATAATTTGACATTGATAACTACATTGTATATTTCATCCGGGCTTAAGTCTAATTGACCGCATGCACATATCATATCTTGGCGTAACAGCCGCTCTGCGTGGTATCTATGGTGGAAAAGCGTTCACACGTGGAGTGGAGTACCACATCATGATGGCAGTAACGATCATGATGATGAAGTTTGAGGCGATATCCAGTGATCTACCACTTGGACCTGTTCGTCTACAGTGTCAGCAACTGAAGGAGGCCCTACACAAGCGTGATCCAGATATGGCTAAGATCTACGAAGACCTAGAAGCAATTTATGGTAGTCACATTGAGGAGAATGAGAACGGGGAAATCGGTGAACTCGCGAGCTTCTTCAGCCAGTATCTGGATCAAGTTGAAGCCCTGCTGCAGATCATTGCTGCATGTCGTCAAGGTGAATGGCTGGCTTATCTTGCTGCACTGGACAACCAGATCAAGTATTTCTTTGCAGCTGACCTCCTGAACTATGCACGGCTCATGCCTCTCCATCTGGCACAGATGAATGAGCTCGAGACAGAGGACCCGTTGACATGGGAAGCTCTCAAAACTGGTACATTCGTCGTGACCAAGTCATATATCCCCTTCACCTCTCTATTCACAGATCAAAATCTTGAGCAGAAAATAAAGGACCTCAAGGGCCACGGCGGCTTAGTTGGACTCACTCAAGATGAATCGTCCCTTGATCGACTGGTTCACACTACACCGTATCTTGCGAGAATCGTCAAAAACTTCTTGAGTAGCTTCCCATCTTCATCTGCCACCTCCACTGGTGAGCACTACCAGTTTTCAGGTAATGTGCGATCAAGTCAGAATGCCGTGAAGCTCCGAAGCTGCATGCAGATGCACTGCCTAGGAAATCCATTTGTGATTACAGCTCCACTGAAAAGCATCGTATCATCTGCGATTATCCCCGAGGCGGTGAAGCCCGATATTCTGCAATACCCCGAGAAGGGTCAAAAAGCCTACGAGGCTTTTGTCAACGATCGACTTCTGACCACATCCACTCAATCCATCTGGGATCCCATGAAGAAGCTGAAACTAAAACACTTCACAATTGGACAACAGAAGACAAAGGTCAAGGTTGGTGGCAAGGTCTTCAAACTACGAGAGGACCGCCAGTTCTTGGGGCGATGTTTGATCATCCAAGAATCACGTCCTGACCTCGTGCCCAAGCTGGCAGACATGATTGGCAACTACGAGCTATCCGTCATCCCTCATTCCATATTTGCTGTTGACGGATCTCTACTTCTTCCTACCGATAAGGCAAGCATCATCCATGCTGTAGAAACCGCAAAGTCATCGCCGTCACCTGCCGTGCCTGCTCGGACTCCAGGTGCCACCAGTGTCCCGCCGTCTTCTGCACTTCCTGATCCATCTGATGCCCCTGCGCAAATACTGCCTCGTGTGCTTATCATCGATGCAATGGCCGTTCTACATGGTATGAAGAAGACTCCTGGCATGACTACCATTCTTCATCTCAAGACAGCATTCAACACAAGAATTGAGCGGATGATGAAGGGATACGTGGATACGCCGTATCTAACCTATAAGTCCTGACCTCGACTCTGAGTTAGTGACATTCACCTTGAAACATTTAAAACTTTCACTAAATTACTCTGACATTGCCAGAGAAGGCATTTGAACAATAGTTGAGGTCGTGCAGCCGAAATTACTAAAAGTTTCATATTTTCCGGAGACATCTATAATTTTATCATGCATATGATGCTGTTGACACTACAGTTTTCTTCAGAATAGGCATTATAAAATTATAGATTCCTAACAAGAAACCGTCAGTGGCACTCTATGGGATACAGTGTTTGAAAGTATAGCTCAGTGTTGTCATTTTGTCATTTTGTCTCTTCACATATTTTCGCATATTCGACACAGTCGTACAATAAATCAGTTAGATAATATTTTCTCGTGTGTTCATTGTCCTTACTTTACTTTGGGTTAAACATAGATTGAAACAGCATATTGTAAAAGCATACATATTACAGCAAAATAAGAAAACAATAATATATTCAAGGTCGCGAAGTCAAAATTTTGCAATTTTTGGGTCATTTGAGCTTAACCTTGACCTCTGTAGTGTGACCTTGACCATGAATCATCTCAAAATTATCACCAATCAACTCAGTGGCTCTGATAACCCCAACATAGACACCAAGATCGCCACAATCAGACCACCGGATGCCGTGATCTGCAATACTCGGTTCTTTCTCAGATGGCGGCCATCTTGGATTTGGCCCAAAACGAGGCTTATTGGGGTAAACAAAACCTGGACCCTATGATGTTCTCATTATTCCGCTCCTGATGATGGGAAATCTCGCCAAATTACATTTCAGACTCCACTAATAGGCTGACAATGGAATCGAATTTGACGGCGGTTAAGCCGGCCGATCGTTTAATTCGCTCGGTTTTCAATGCATCTTAAATCAATAGTGTCCAATATTGATGCGGGATTTAGCGTTTCCATAGAGACGATCGGATAGTGCCGACGGTTATACGTACAAAGAATATACATCAAGGAACATATTTTGGCTGACAATGGAATCTAGCGAACAGTTTAGACCCAGATCAGCCTTTACACGTATGACGCTGATCGATATTCGGTAACAGTACTCGCTCCGGTAGCATAAATTACAACGGTAAAACGTTCTATTCATATCGTCACGTTGACCGAATAGCGAACAGTGTAGACCAAGATCAGCGTGTACCCGTATGACGCTGATCGCTATTCGGTAATAGTGACGGATAAATCAACGATCGGGGTTCACTCTTACCGGACTGCCGACCTACACGGTTTGGTCCTCACGTACATGCGGGCTTCCGATACATGAGAGCTAAATCCTGTTATGTCCCATTAAAATGTAATACGATATATACTAATCATATTGCTTTTGGGACTGGAGCTAAGTGCAACTGGTGCGGTTGCGGTATGGGACCTGACACCGGGTCATGCACGGTCGTGAAACGTACGCTAGACGCGCGGACGAACAGTTGTGAAACTACAACGAACAGTGTAAATGGTGGTTTTATGTCGGAGATGTTGTACTCGGAGACGATTCTCATGCGCTGCCGAACACGTTTTTCGAGCGGAATATACTCGAATGATACCGTATGAGTGTGCGAGGTAAGCAGTCTGTAACCGTACTACATACACATACAGACGGACTAACGTTATATACTCGTCCGTTATTAAATGAGTGACGTTAATATACAGGGTTTATGAGCGTACAAGTATGTATGTATGTATGTATGTATGTATGTATGTATGTACTGTTATTTGGTCTACCCTGTTCGAAATCAATGAGTGTACAAATGGATCTATAATATACGAATACGTCGTTGTTAATATATGGTTGTATGAGTATGCGTACGAACGGACGGATGTACGGACGTATGGACAGACATACGGACGGAGTCGAACATATTTATAAACGGATGTCGTACCCGTATATACCCGTATGCATATGGCCGCTAGATAATCCTAAAGTAAACAAAAATGACCACACGAACAATACCCGGTACGACGGTCGAATCGCCATATAAATGAAATTTCATGAGCGCGCGTTCTCGGCGCGCTGTGCTCAAATTCGAGAAATTTGACTATTCGAGAAATCCGTAATAAATAGTATATTTAAACAAAAAGTTGGGCCGTTAAGCACCACTCCATTCCATTCCAATTTGCGACTACTAGTATGACCATGAACCAAACAACAACAACATTAGCTCAATGTATGTATATTTTAAGTGATCGTACATTTTTAAATTTAGCTAATCATCTCATTATTTGGTAGCTGGCCTGACACTAATAGCATGGTATACTTTTATTTCATTTGCAACATTATAGCATCTACCATGCTTGGCCCTAACTGATACTTTTTTGTGTCAATGGTCCGTTAAGCGTCAGTCCATTCCATTCCATTTTGCAGACTACTAGTATGGCCATAAATCAAACAACATTATTAACTCAATATACGACAGCAACAACACGTATGGATGATGTTGTTGTCCGTTACAATGCGTGGACAGTATATAAATGCATATATTACATGTACATCATGTATAATGAATTTTACGCGAACGTGTGCCACTACGGACGAGACAGCAATAACAAACGTTATCAGTACTTTAAAGACACGGGATGTCAGATATGCCCAGAAAATGATGATTAATAAAACAGATTACTAAAACATAATTTTATTGCACATTTATTATGGTATTGATGAACACCAGTTTAACTATCCGTCAGCCGAAAACAATTTAGTAAAACTATGTTCATAGTACTGACAAATAACTAGCATTGAGCTCGCTAGGTTTTCTGCAATCATGGTTACTGAGTTAATTTAACCAGTAGATCTATCTAGAATTGAACGTATTTACATAGGTGGTAAAGTTACCGGTCTAACCCGTTCAGTCTCAATTAATGGGTTGTCCAAGAAATTTGATGGGTATCACTATCAGACCGAAGCAAAATACAAAAGGTAGTTCTCGTATATAGAAAAGGCAGGTAAGCTTCCAACATTTCTACATCAATTATTGTCGGAGAAAGTAGTCCATATGAATTGCGTAATTGGAGCAATTTTATTGAATTAGCCAGACGAACAGAACTTTACTCGAAATAATTTATACCGTCTTCTATGATAATATGGAACGAGTTTGTTGAGGAAATTGAGAGTTCTTCTTCGATAGCCGTTTTTCAAGACAGGTCAAAACAACTATTCAAACCGCATATTGTTCCAGAATACTATCTGATCGGCGATAGAACGCAATCTGCTTTTTACCACGCCCGTATACGAAAGCAATGAAGTAAACTAAATTTAGACTTTTTATTTTTATGAATACTCTGCGAGAATCACCATTGTGTGACTGTGCACTCGATGTAGAAGATGCCGAGCACTTTTCTTTAAAATGCCAGTCATTCCACCAGCAACGCCAGAAACTAATTACCGCAAACCGTCAATACTACCCGTTCTATACATTGTACTCAAGTGTGGGGAGTTAACAGATTTTGAAGGTAATGCTAGCTCTTTTTTTGAAGTCCAAGGCTACATTAATCTTACTCGTCGTTTCAATAACCAATGTTATCCTATTCACACGTTCCTGCTTTGTGAAAACTACGCTTACTCGGTGGCCCGATCTTGGGATGTCAATTGGTCCGTATTCACAGGACAGTGCAACAAGAATGATTGGCTATCTTCGCTTATTCTGACGATGATATACATGTCGGTGTGGGTGTTTAATAATATGTGACGATGGCTGGAGAAAATGATATGATGGCACCTCTAGTCAATCAAATTGTTAATGAACCGGAACACCACCGTTGTCCATATACGTTTTATAAATACAAATTGTTCGAATAACGTGATCGTGTCATTGACTGAATGACTAGCAGCGCTAACCTTAACCAGACTGCGCTGTTGCGCACACTCATCAGGGCCTGCGCTGTTCTCATGGGACATATGCCTCGTTTGAAATCCTAATTATACACGTATTTACGCTATAAAAATTGACATTGTACATACAATGTAATAAACATTTATGTCTAAAGTCATTATACCACATGTTATAGTGCATGCAATAAGTAATTGGAGAGGGCTGTAACTAATGTTGTTAAGACTTGTTGCCCATCCCGTTTGCTTTTCTTAATAGTAAAGTGTATATTTTGAAACTGTTGTATACTGTCTATACGTAGCAATAACAATGTTTAAATCATAGGTAGTAATGTATTTTCAATTCATAACTGAACGGTTCTATGTTTCCTGGTACAGTGCATCGTGCTACAGTAATAGCGGACATGCATTTCAGGTATCAAATTATTTACAATAATTATGAGACTCTACACATGTATATAGGGAAAAAACACAAACTCGTTGGACGTTTATCAAATAAAACGGTGAGTTCAGTGCATATATGCCATTGGCAGTACATAAAGCCAACAAAAACGACGTATCGAACATGATGTCCGAGATATCATCCGAGACATAGTGACTTTAACATGATCATTCTAACCAGTGAGAATATCCATATTGTTGTACGGCCACGGGTACATTGTCATCTGTGTGACTGTAACTGAGGAAATTTGGCTGAAAATATGCATACATTCGAGGCCGGTGTATTTTCAGGACGGCTGCCATAGATCGGTCACCTGATATGCGCTTGCTAGATGCATATGGGTGGTGTTTTACGAGCGAACAGTTTTTTTCTGAGGCGGGACCCGGCTTATTAACGGAACATCAGCATTTGCCACGTGCGGCTCGTCTCAAACATAATACGGTCTATTGTGTCAGCCGCGGTGTATACCACACTGTAATGAAACAAGAAAGGTGAAACGGTATTTCCGGGTTGTTTTAAACCTTGAGAAAGAGACACGCCGTTTCTACTCATATATGTTCGTACTCTTAAATAACGTAATAGCATCACATACATTTATGTAAGCTCTATGCTCCGTACATGGAGTCAGCCCAGAACCAAAATCGGACTGCGTGAAGTGTTACTAAAGTACATGTTCATCGTATTTGTAATTCGCCATACTGTGAAAATGGACTTCCTGGTACCAACCCAGAATGGTTGTTTGGGGAACTGCGCTATTTATGCAGGCGTGTCCATGACGGCGGTGTTAGTTTTGCACATTGCGTAAGTCACACGACAGTTTTCATAATGCATGGACGCCGGACAACAATTGGAAAGAGGTATTTAAACGTAAATGCTTTTGTAGTGATGAAAACGTCTGACGATCCGACGTAGATACCAACGGCATGCTGAACAGTCTGTTTAGACGAATACTCTACGTGCGTTATATTTCATGTATCTACATTTATTGTTGACCCGTTATATACATGTATATGCTTCGTAATAAACACAGCGTGTGTAAGAAATTGTTTGGGAACACACATACCAGCCAACTGATCGGACAATATTCTCCCATACTGTAAAACTGGCATGGTAAACAGAACTACTTTCCCGAGCGGTCGGAAGGTCGTCCAGTTGTTTATGGTATTTCTGTGCACCGTCGACTTACTTTTCCCAGTCTTTCTGCGCGTGTACTACGTGTTATGCTTACTTTTTTCTCGAAAACCAAATGATTTGTATACACTGCGTTACCGCCCGAGTCTAGTTCGTTGTCTATGATTTGTGTGGTGTTATATTGTACTTGGCGATGGGCATTCGCTATGAACGTATTCCATTATAGAGTTCGCTCTGCACTTTGGGACGTAGACGGCAGCGACTTGTATGATGTCAGAAAAAGCTACGTGACATTTCGAACACCCATTATGTATATCAACTGGAGTATTGAAACACTCGCATTTTTATCTGACTATCTACGGAATAACTCACCTTTTTGTCTGCATACTGAAGAGAGCAAAATGCCGGACTAGTGTATGACCCGATCAGACTGCAAAAGGTCACGATTACGAGTATGTGTTAGTCCGAGATGCGCAAATTTTGTAGTCTGACTATCTACGGAATAACTCACCTTTTTGTCTGCATACTGAAGAGAGCAAAAATGCCGGACTAGTGTATGACCCGATCAGACTGCAAAAGGTCACGATTACGAGTATGTGTCAGTCCGAGATGCGGACATTTTTTAATAACACCGTGCACGACATTTAATATCGACTTGAGCGTAACTCGATGTTTAACTCGTAATTCCGAAAAAGTACGTATTGAAAATCGCGAACGGGGTTTGGTTCCGTTCGTTCATTTCCACCGCAGAATTACCGTAATGGTAATTATATGATGCAAACGCCACCTAGCACCGATTACTGACATATGATTATACCTTTAAAGTATACTCAAGCGTAAGTGATATGTACTGCTCATACGTGTAAAACATTAATAAACAATATGTAAATTGACACTAAGGTTGATAATGATGATAAGGATGAATACAAATGACGTTAGACATTCACTCAAATATTTCAGTACATGCGGAATATAAAGAAGGTTGATAATGATGATGAAGATGATGATGATGATTAATAACCAAAACTAAAACGGATGTAGCAAAAATCTAGACGAGCGTTGCAAAAAGTGGAACGCGCGTCATAATATGTAACGAAACGTAACTAAAAATAAAACGTCATCTATGGAAAAATACGTTAAAATGAACAAAAATAGAAACACGGCTGGTGTTTGGTAACATTATGTTTACACAAAACTTTCCGAACTTAACACAAAACTGAACGCGTGTCACAAACATGCGTAAACAGTACACTGGTCAGTGTTTATGCGGGGATTAGAGGTTCCATGGAATAACCGTATAATCGGTTTCCCTACACCTATTTCCCGTTTTAAATGTATACACTGAACGAGATTTTGTAGGCGGAACTGAGTTTACTCTGGTCGCAATATTTATATAAATTGGTATATTACGTATTTTCAATAAATTTCCTCGACTGTTAACTACTCTGCAGAAGTATATTCCGCTCTGAAAAAACGTGTTTGGCAGCACATGAGAATCGTCTCCAAGTACGACATCTCCGACATAAAACCACCATCTACACTGTCCGTTGTACGTTTCACAACTGTTCGTCCGCGCGTCTAGCGTACGTTTCACGACCGTACATGACCCGATGTCAGGTCCCATGCCGCACCAGTGTCACTTAGCTCCAGTCCCAAAAGCAATATGATTAGTACATATCGTAATACTTTTTAATGGGACATAACAGGATTTAGCTCTCAAGTATTGTAGACTCCAATGTGGTCATATACATGAACTAACATTACAATCTGGAGTGGAAAGATATGTTGGACAATGTTTAATTATAAGTATGACCATTTAAGCCATGCATGTATGCGTATTTGGTTTCTAAGACTATTAGAAACGTGAACTTAGTTTGAAAGTATTTCAATAAATGCTGACAAATGTGTGGATTAGAATTACATAAAAATAATTCTAATCGGAGTCGACACCACTTAACAAATGACGTTAGACATTCACTCAAATGTTTGAGTACATGCGGAATATAAAGAAGGTTGATGATGATGAATAACCAAAACTAAAAACTGATCTAGCAAAAATCTAGACGAGCGTTACAAAAAGTGGAACGCGCGTCAAAATATGCAACGAAACGTAACGAAAAATAAAACGTGCTCTATGAAAAAATACGTTCAAATGAACAAAAATCGAAACACGGCTGGTATTTAGTAACATTATGTTTACATAAAACTTTCCGAACTGAACACAAAACTGAACGCGTGTCACAAACATGCGTAAACAGTGCAGACCCTGATCGAACACGGATGAGGATAACTGATGACATGTTTTATTGAGAAATAATTATAATCGGAGTCGACACCACTTAACAAATGACGTTAGACATTCACTCAAATGTTTGAGTACTTGCGGAATATAAAGAAGGTTGATGATGATGATGATGATGACTAACCAAAACTAAAACGGATCTAGCAAAAATCTAGACGAGCGTTACAAAATGTGGAACGCGCGTCAAAATATGCAACGAAACGTAACGAAAAATAAAACGTGCTCTATGTAAAAATACGTTCAAATGAACAAAAATCGAAACATGGCTGGTATTTGGTAACATTATGTTTACATAAAACTTTCCGAACTGAACACAAAACTGAACGCGTGTCACAAACATGCGTAAACAGTGCAGACCCTGATCGAACACGGATGAGGATAACTGATGACATGTTTTATTGAGAAATAAGGCGGATAAATTATCCTTATAGGGGAGACCCTTGGAGTCATTTTCTAAGGCAACGATGGATTGTAGACATTTTATCGCAAAAAGGCAAGGGTTTGCGAACTGCACCGAGAACAAAATGTGTACTATTTATTCTACATCTAATATTTATAACAAATTCCAGCCGCCATTTTGTATCTGGACGATTTGTGTAAATGGCCGCCATAAAATCTTAATATCCACCCTGAGACGGGAGATAATCCGCGCTACATCCGATATTTTAGTAACATAAATGAGTACATCAAATAGAGACTGGTTACTAAAAGATCTGATGTAGCGCGGATTATCTCCCGTCTCAGGGATATTGATTTTATGGCGGCCATTTACAAAAATCATCCAGATACAAAATGGCGGCTGGAATTTGTTACATATATTAGATGTACATGTTAAACATCGAGTTACGCTCAAGCCGATGTTAAATGTCGTACACGGTGTTATTAAAAAATGTGCGCATCTCGGACTGACACATACTCGTAATCGTGACCTTTTGCAGTCTGATCGGGTCATACACTAGTCCGGCATTTTTGCTCTCTTCAGTATGCAGACAAAAAGGTGAGTTATTCCGTAGATAGTCAAACTACAAAATGTGCGCATCTCGGACTGCACATACTCGTAATCGTGACCTTTTACAGTCTGATCGGGTCATACACTAGTCTGGCATTTTGCTCTCTTCAGTATGCAGACAAAAAGGTGAGTTATTCCGTAGATAGTCAGATAAAAATGCGAGTGTTTCAATACTCCAGTTGATATACATAATGGGTGTTCGAAATGTCACGTAGCTTTTTCTGACATCATACAAGTCGCTGCCGTCTACGTCCCAAACTGCAGAGCGAACTCTATAATGGAATACGTTCATAGCGAATGCCCATCGCCAAGTACAATATAACACCACACAAATCATAGACAACGAACTAGACTCGGGCGGTAACGCAGTGTATACACATCATTTGATTGTCGAGAAAAAAGTAAGCATAACACGTAGTACACGCGCAGAAAGACTGGGAAAAGTAAGTCGACGGTGCACACAAATACCATAAACAACTGGACGACCTTCCGACCGCTCGGGAAAGTAGTTCTGTTTACCATGCCAGTTTTACCGTATGGGAGAATATTGTCCGATCAGTTGGCTGGTATGTGTGTTCCCAAACAATTTCTTACACACGCTGTGTTTATTACGAAGCATATATATAACGGGTCAACAATAAATGTAGATATATGAAATATAACGCACGTAGAGTATTCGTCTAAACAGACTGTTCAGCATGCCGTTGGTATCTACGTCGGATCGTCAGACGTTTTCATCACTACAAAAGCATTTACGTTTAAATACCTCTTTCCAATTGTTGTCCGGCGTCCATGCATTATGATAACTGTCGTGTGACTTACGCAATGTGCAAAACTAACACCGCCGTTATGGACACGCCTGCATAAATAGCGCAGTTCCCCAAACAACCATGCTGGGTTGGTACCAGGAAGTCCATTTTCACAGTATGGCGAATTACAAATACGATGAACATGTACTTTAGTAACACTTCACGCAGTCCGATTTTGGTTCTGGGCTGACTCCATGTACGGAGCATAGAGCTTACATAAATGTATGTGATGCTATTACGTTATTTAAGAGTACGAACATATATGAGTAGAAACGGCGTGTCTCTTTCTCAAGGTTTAAAACAACCTGGAAATACCGTTTCACCTTTCTTGTTTCATCACAGTGTGGTATACACCGCGGCTGACACAATAGACCGTATTATGTTTGAGACGAGCCGCACGTGGCAAATGCTGATGTTCCGTTAATAAGCCGGGTCCAGCCTCAGAAAAAAAAACTGTTCGCTCGTAAAAAAACACCACCCATATGCATCTAGCAAGCGCATATCAGGTGACGATCTATGGCAGCCGTCCTGAAATACTCCGGCTCGAATGTATGTGTATTTTCAGCCAGATTTCCCCGGTTGCAGTCACACTAGATGACAATGTACCCGTGGTATTATGCACTGAACTCACCTTTTTATTTGTATAAACGTCCTCAAGTTCGAGTTTGTGTTTTTTTCCCTTTATTATAAACATGTGTAGAGTCTCATAAAATATTGTAAATATTTTAAATTTTGATACCTGAAATGCATGTCCGCTATTACTGTAGCACGATGCACTGTACCAGGAAAAAACATAGAACCGTTTAGTTATGAATTGATAATACATTACCACCTATGATTTAAACATTGTTATTGCTACGTATAGACAGTATACAACAGTTTCAAAATATACACTTTACTATTAAGAAAAGCAAACGGGATGGTCAACAAGTCTTAACAACATTAGTTACAGCCCTCTCCAATTACTTATTGCATGCACTATAACATGTGGTATAATGACTTTAGACATAAATGTTTATTACATTGTATGTACAATGTCAATTTTTATAGCGTAAATACGTGTAGAATTAGGATTTTGAACGAGGCATATGTCCCATGAGAACAGCGCAGGCCCTGATGAGTGTGCGCAACAGCGCAGTCTGGTTAAGGTTAGCGCTTCTAGTCATTCAGTCAATGACACGATCACGTTATTCGAACAATTTGTATTTATAAAACGTATATGGACCACGGTGGTGTTCCGGTTCATTAACAATTTGATTGACTAGAGGTGCCATCATATCCTTTTCTCCAGCCATCGTCACATAGTATTAAACACCCACACCGACATATATATCATCGTCAGAATAAGCGAAGATAGCCAATCATTATTGTTGCACTGTCCTGTGAATACGGACCAATTGACATCCCAAGATCGGGCCACCGAGTAAGCGTAGTTTTCACAAAGCAGGAACGTGTGAATAGGATAACATTGGTTATTGAAACGACGAGTAAGATTAATGTAGCCTTGGACTTCAAAAAAAGAGCTAGCATTACCTTCAAAATCTGTTAACTCCCCACACTTGAGTACAATGTAATAGATAACGGGTAGTATTGACGGTTTGCGGTAATTAGTTTCTGGCGTTGCTGGTGGAATGACTGGCATTTTAAAGAAAAGTGCTCGGCATCTTCTACATTGAGTGCACAGTCACACAATGGTGATTCTCGCAGAGTATTCATAAAAATAAAACGTCTAAATTTAGTTTACTTCATTGCTTTCGTATACTGGCGTGGTAAAAAGCAGATTGCGTTCTATCGCCGATCAGATAGTATTCTGGAACAATATGCGGTTTGAATAGTTGTTTTGACCTGTCTTGAAAAACGGCTATCGAAGAAGAACTCTCAATTTCCTCAACAAACTCGTTCCATATTATCATAGAAGACGGTATAAATTATTTCGAGTAAAGTTCTGTTCGTCTGGCTAATTCAATAAAATTGCTCCAATTACGCAATTCATATGGACTACTTTCTCCGACAAGTTGTGGTAATAATTGATGTAGAAATGTTGGAAGCTTACCTGCCTTTTCTATATACGAGAACTACCTTTTGTATTTTGCTTCGGTCTGATAGTGATACCCATCAAATTTCTTGGACGAGCCCATTAATTTAATTGATACTGAACGGGTTAGACCGGTAACTTTACCACCTATGTAAATACGTTCAATTCTAGATCTACTAGTTAAATTAACTCAGTAACCATGATTGCAGAAAACCTAGCGAGCTCAATGCTAGTTATTTGTCAGTACTATGAACATAGTTTTACCAAATTGTTTTCTGCTAACGGATAGTTAAACTGGTGTTCATCAATACCATAATAAATGTGCAATAAAATTATGTTTTAGTAATCTGTTTTAGTAGTATATAGGGAGTCAAAATGATACCACCTACCGTGATATCATTTACAACCCTCTATAATACCCCCACCACCCCCGAAAAACCATAAATTGGTTAACGAGGAAATTGTCTCCCGACAGCAAATTTATGAATTTTTGAGAAAATAATTATTTTACAAAATTAATTTCAATGAGATAGTTTATATTCCAATATAGCTAATTGATTCCGTAGATCAGCATCTAATTCTACCAGCTCTAGTCTACCACGTTCCCCTTTAGCCACCTGACAGCGTAGTTGCTTATGTCTACAAAGAGTTTGGGCACTAACGAATTTACAAGGGCATCTGGGGCATTGAAATTGTGGGGGGACACAAGGAAACTTTCTACGTCTCGCTAGATGCCTTCGTAGATAGTCTTTACGCGTAAACGTTTTACAACAAGTCTAACACTCCATTATATATGTATATGTATATGTCTATAATACCCCCACCACCCCCGAAAAACCATAAATTGGTTAACGAGGAAATTGTCTCCCGACAGCAAATTTATGAATTTTTGAGAAAATAATTATTTTACAAAATTAATTTCAATTAGATAGTTTATATTCCAACACCCTATTTTTCTCCTCCAATTATAGCTAATTTATTTCTACGATGTCGAAATGTAGTCCAATTATATTGGTGTCATAAATACCTTATGTTTTTTTCACGTCCAATTGAACATATAAATTTAATAGGTCATAATAAAATATTATAACAAAATGGATAATAAAATACGCAACGAATTGGAATTTTGTAATGACTTTGATGAAGAATTTTACGCTGCTGTTTCTACAGTATTAAAACACGGTAAAATGACAATACTATGTGGTATCGAATACATGAAATATCAGCGTAATTTATTCAGCGTAAATTATGTCGCCGGTATAAGTATCAAATTTATGTAATGAAGCGACTAAATAGGATCAGAGAAACACTACCGAAACATTATCAAACTAATTTTATAAAACAGTTTAAAATCAAAGATTCGTTTACGGATATGCGTTTCTACAATATCGCTTTTAACGAAGAAATTGGAAAATTATTAGAAGAAATTGGAAATTGAACAGAAAAAAACAACTACAATATTATTAGAGAAAATGGATAATACAATACAATTGGAATTGAAAATTTTTAAAATAACTGTGTTGAAGAAGTTTACGAAGCTTATGGGGGTTATCCTCCTATATTAAATTCTATAAAATAAGAACATAGGCGATATCGAATACATGAAATACCAGCGTAATTTATTACGCTCCGATAAAAACGTTGCATTTACAATATTATACCGGCAATTATGTCAACTATACAAGAGGCAAATACAAACATTAAGACGGATAATGCGTATCGGATATGAAACTAAGGTGTATTATATAAAATTGTTAAAACCCAACGATTCGTTTACGAATATACATTTCTATGATATCGCTTATAAAGATATTGAAAAAATTATTATTGAACAGAACTAATTTATGTTGTAATCACACCAAGCAGACGACAATGTTCCAATTACACGTGTTATGAACATGCAAATTAGGTGTCCCACCTTACACGTATATTAAGTGTCCATTTTATAGAGAGATTTACACGATTACGTCTTCCGGGATGGAAAATAAACACACTGTAATATATAATAACACACACGGATATTTATAGCCTTATCGATGGTATGTAAACGGGCTATCAATTTACACAGGTGGTGTGTACACAGTTTATAAACACTTAGTGAGGGTTATATAGTTCACGAATTTCCGGGATGGTTCGTTATTTTAATTAATTAATTTTAATAAAATTATTTATAATTTAAAGCGGAACACCCCCTATTATATTAATTTTAAATAAAATATAGATATTTTCACCAACAAAGTTTAGGTTTATATACGAGAAATAAACACAGTTCATTGTCGGGACGCCGGCACTAATATCTCAACAGTGAGATAGGTTTCGCCTCATGTACTTCACTCTGGCCGCTCTACACATTATAGCGGATGGAGGTAATGAAGAGGAGGGGTCCGCGGTATCGGTCCAATGATGGGGTGGAGGAGATGTGAGCGTGACACATCCCACTAAGCCAAAAAAAACGAGAAGAGAAGAGATTTAAAGCGAAGGCTTAGTGGGATGGGCCCAGAAGGGTTTTGCTGGCGCGGGTTCGAGCCTCGGTGGGACCTAAACTTTTTTTAATAAATTGTTTACTGCACCAATATAATTAATTAATTATTTTTTAAAAAATTATTTTATAAAATATCACAATGGTGCTGTAACATTTCCTCCGACTTTATTTCCAAGTTTTACCCTAAATTTATTCCAATCAGTACACTCAATTTTGGGCATGGTGGCGCGTGCCTTGATTCTTATATCATTTTTTAATTATTCATATCTCCCCATTTCTTCCACCACGGATTCAAACTCTAAATTTGATATTTTCTTATCGGCCAACGCTTTGGACACCATAACGTCGATGCTATTTTCTTAGACCTAGCGAGAACGGATATTCTATCATGTTTTCTACTTTTTTTCTCGAGTTTTCCACCCGCCGCCCTAATTACCATACAAAGTATTCCAGATAAAAACGGTAATTCCACTCAAAACCCTGCAAGTGGAACCGTTACAATTGTAGATAGCGTTGCAGCAGTCCCCGCACCACTCATACAGATAAACTTGCCAGAACCGTATAGATGCTTCAGCTATGTTCGCCGCGCGTTATATTTGTTAGCGTGTCTTTTTCTATTTGCACATTCTCTAACTAAAATATCCTGCATAGCGACGATATTATTCAACCTAAAATCTGAACTTCTTTCGTTAATTGGATATAGTGTTGGTGGAGTGGTATTGAGAGTTGGATACAGTGTTGGTGGAGTGGTATTGAGAGTTGAATATAGTGATTCGTTCATGATTTTCAATATATTAGTATTTTACAAATTAAGTTCAATTAACAATGAGACAATAGTGGAAGAACTCTCTGGGTGACCGATTTTCGTAACAAAGTTAATAACACTACCTTGGGAAAGTCTAATTCGATCATAACCGGAGAACTCAACCACCGTCGAACTATCTCCAGAGATTTTAGTGACTCCAACCCCCCGTTCTTCCCCATCTACTACAATATTGATCGCGACCGCGCCCACAGGAAAACCACTACCATTAACCGAGCAGACCGCCATTCGGACAACTTCACCTGCAGTTGTCATAGCGTATCCCCCACATTTATTACTCGCTTTGGCACCGAACGAATCATAGTCGCCCCTCAACCAATGGGCCCCGCTTCTCAGCCCAAACTGTTATGACACGTTTTGGCGTTTTCATTGTTCGCACTATTCCGGTAAGCCCCTCGAGAGAGATATGGGTCTTAGTACGAATCTTATAAGAGGCCTCCTCAAGAGCTTTGGTCGCGGCTATACGATCATGTTTCAGTTCCTCGGAAACTTCGGTTATTTTTCCATCTAGTTCGGTAAGTGCCGCTTCTCTACTGAGAGAGTCCTCTAAGCGCAACGCATCATAAGCCTCCGTAATGGTCGCCTGGTGGCCTTCTAGGGCTTTTTCAACACCCGACCGGGCATCTTTTTGAAATTCGGTTATTTTTCCATCTAGTTCGGTAAGTGCCGCTTCTCTGATGAGAGAGTCCTCTGAGCGCAACGCATCATAAGCCTTCGCAAGGGCTGCCTGATGGTCTTCTCGGGCTTTCTCAACACCCGACCGGGCCTCTTTTTGAAATTCGGTTATTTTTCCGTCTAGTTCAGCAACCGCCGCTTCTCTGAGAGAGTCCTCTGAGCGCAACACCCTATAAGCCTCCGTAAGGTCCGCATGGTGGTCTTCTCGGGCTTTCTCAATACCCGTTCTGACTCCACCAAGATCCAACCGGGTCTCCTTTCGAAATTCGGTTATTTTTTTGTCTAGTTCAGTAAGTGCCGCTTCTCTGTTGAGAGAGTCCTCTGAGCGCAACGCCCCATAAGCCTCCGCAATGGCCTCCTTGTGGTCTTCTCGGACCCCCTCAACCCCCAACCCCCGACCTGGTCTCTTTCAGAAATTCGGTTATCTTTTCGTCTAGTTCGGTAAGTGTCGCTTCTTTACTGAGAGAGTCCTCTAAGCGCAACGCATCATAAGCCTCCGCAATGGCCTCCGCAAGGTTCGACTGGTGGTCTTCTCGGACTTTATCAATACCCGACCGGGTTTTTTTCGAAATTTGGTTATTTTTTTATCTAGTTCGGCAACCGCCGCTTCTCTTATGAGAGAGTCCTCTGAGCGCAACACCTCATAAGCCTCCGTAAGGTCCGCCTGGTGGTCTTCTAGGACTCCCTCAATACCCAACCGGGTCTCTTTTCGAAAATCGATTATTTTCCCGTCTAATTCAGTAAGTGTCGCTTCTCTGGTGATGGAGTCCTCTAAGCGCAACGCATCATAAACCGCCGTAATGTCCGCCTGGCGGTCTTCTCGGGCTTTATCAATCCCCAACCGGGCCTCTTTTCGAAATTTGGTTATTTTTTTACCTAGTTCGTTTAGTTCCGTATGCGTTTCTTCACGACTTTGTGTATTCACAGTCAGGGCATATTCTCTAAGTTGTGACAGTAGACTCTTGTGAATCTCGTCCGTGGCCATCGATATAGTTCTATTAATCAAGGCCTTTGTTTTTTGGGTAGTTGAAAAGTCGCCCTCTGTCTGGATGAATCCCCCTTCTGCCGGTTCCAAATTCTTTGAATTTGTCACCCAATCGGAAGAACTACCTGGTCCGTATATACTCATTTTCAATAATGTTGATAATATATATATAAATTACGAACATGCGTTTAATTCTAAATAATTTTTTCAAAATTATTAATCAATTTGAAATTTCTAGGACGACCGAAATCGGGTAATCGTTCTTCAACTCTCGCCCTTTATCATCAAGAATAGAAATCTTCAACTCGTGGATGTGTCCCGATTCCAAAACTTTCATCTCGGAGTGTGGGAAGTCTCAGGTCACAGTCTCGCCATAGAAACAGTCGCTGGCGGGCACAGTTTTCAGTAATGTGCTGGGAGTGCCGTCTACCGTGTTGTACGATGTGTTCACCCGATCCAGGTGTACCCTGAGAGTTTTCGTGAAGGCGAAGTTTACTGGGGTATCGCCGCTGTGATAACCCACGGGGAAGACAAAGTTCAACGGGAACACTCGCCCTTCATCCTCGTTGTAAGGGGGTGCAAATTTAAATCCTAACATTGAGGCCAACCCCGGAGTGATCTTTATTTTTTTTATCAACGGACAATGTCGCAATCCCCGTGTCTTTTGAGACTGTGAGAGTGTCACTACTAGGTATATTCTTTGCGATTAAAGCTTGGACATCTCTGAAACCCCAAAGGCCAGGACGTACTACGGCAGCTAATTCCTCTAGATCTATATCTACGGGCAAGATAGCCTCTAGCCGTTCTATTCCGGAGATATCCTTGTACCTTTCAATGTTTTTCCACCCAACCGTGAAGGTGATTGATCTGAGGCATACCCGGCCT
Source organism: Conchocele bisecta (assembly GCA_029237695.1). Lineage (NCBI taxonomy): Eukaryota > Metazoa > Mollusca > Bivalvia > Lucinida > Thyasiridae > Conchocele > Conchocele bisecta. Next base: position 134,142,091 of record CM055267.1, read on the forward strand.
TTTCCGCAGCAGTTGTCTATTAATTTTTGAAGTTCACAACTCCCTTTTTAAACATTAGTGATAGTACAAACATAATCAATTATTTTAATTGTCTTTCAATGGATACCAAAGCATTTAGCTTTAATTCTAATGCAAAGTACGCGTTCGGAGGTAAATACACGCAAAAAGACGTTGTTAACCGCCTTGTACACCCAACCGTAACGGTTAGACCGGACAGTGGCTTTGCCACCAATTTCCCTAACATCTTTGAACAATATAGGCTGCCCAAGATACTACGGTGGAGGCGGTAAACGGGTGGAAAGCAACACCGAGGCAGTTTTGGCAGAACCAAATAAATTTCGCTGTATGGTGCGCAACAGCCGGGTGTGGAGTTTCATATAAAGACCATCTGACATCCAAGAATGTCATGCTCCGAAGTGTCTACAACTTTCACACGTATTATACTATTAGGAGGATTCTCAAAGAACTAGGTATTTCACTACCTCAAGACGACGCCTGTGATCCCATTTCCAACGCATACGACCGTATGGCGTTTGAAAGACTGTGTAACGAATTTAACGTTTCAAAAGACGTGGACTGGAGACAGAAAGCATTTCCTGGCCTCGGGGACGTTCTCATTCGGGGCCAGTCTGCAAATTGGGCACAGATTGATTTTAGACACGATCACTCCGGTGACCACATCGTCAGTCGGAACGCCGGGAATTTTGACCCCGCGACTATGACTTTCGCCACCGCCAATCAAAAAATCGGCCACAACGGTAACGTGAACACGGATATCATCAAGCGCACCCCCAACATGATCGGGTTCAACAGTGGAATCGATTTCATAAAACACAAAATGGATACACCTCCCTCAACACAATCGAACCCAGTACCCCCAATTCGTAAATTGGATGCACCATCGAGTTCCATCAACAGACCAATCGCGATTGGAGAAACACCAATCATCAACACCAATCGTAGATTGGGTGAAATTGGAAGCACAACACACGAGGAGGAGAAATTAGGGCTCGTCATCGCCCTCGTGGCGATCGGATTATTTACGCTTTGGTTGTAGGAACTCTCTGGCGAAGAATAGTAGGAGACCGGCGATTGCCACGATTAAAGCCTAGGTATTTTTGGCTAGCCATCCGGCCGTTTTTGATAATATAGATAGCAAGTAAGAAACGATACTTCCGATCAGTCCAGGTAGCAGCCGCCTTTTCAGCTAATTTAGCCAGGAGACTGGCAAGGGCTTTTAGTTGTTTTTTTACCCACTCCTTGGCTCCACCGGATGGCGCGGGTGCTGGCGCTGGCGCGGGTGGTGGCGCCGCACCACCAGTGAAAGCTAGAACTATGGTTGATATAGTCATGCCGACAGCTGCGAGGATGCTTGCTATCGTGACGCCCTGCTCTCTGAACAGAGTGCGAAGACGCTCACCGAGTGTCGTGTCCTCGTGCAGAACCCTCGATATTGTTTCGCGGATCCGACTTATTTGTGTGCGGAAAGCCTCACGGTTAGCCGAGGCGGCCTCCAAGCGAGCTTCTCTTTCGTCCCGCAAAGACCGCAGTCGTTCGGCGATCCGCTCGGTAGATTCTCTATCATCACCGGCTTCCTCCAGTTTTCTTTCTTCTTGCGCGATATGTTCATCCAGCGCCGTGAGTTTGGAGAGGTTAAGGACCAGTTCGCCCCGGACCGTTTGTAGAGCCTTATCGAGTCCACGGAGTTCTCGAAGAGGTAACGGTGGGTCATCGTTGAGTATTTCCCCCAATTGCGATTGGACGCTGAACATGGTCTCCATCGTGTTAATAACGTCGGTGGCTATTTGAGGGACCTCGCTGAGCTCGACCGTTTCTATCGCGGTGGCCGTCTTCGCCATAGTTTCGTCGGTAGACTGTAGGGCCTCTACAGCGCGGGCCGGTATAATTGTTTTACCCCTCTTCCAATCCGTGAATCCTAGTTCGTTCCTTATGAATCGGCCACCGCCCGGGTTTCCGCAATGGTGCCCAGCGCTAGGGGTTTACCGGTTCTCGTGTTGACTATTGGGAGATTTGATGCTGCTTTTAGTCGCAATCTACCGTTCAGATCAAATTTGAACTTGGAGTAGTCGCGACCGACAGAGGGGACCAGACCTTTTTCTGCCAAACTGTTGTAGTATTCGTTTACAGCTCCCTCAAGTAATTCCTGACTTTGACTAGTGGTAGCGCCACCCAATTGTGATTGGATTGGAACTGGAGCCTCTATGATGGGTGTCGCGAGGGAATCCTCGAAATTATCATCATCACCATCGAGGTAATCGTCTCTGCCGATTTCATCCATGTCAACATCGTAATCAGCCATATTTATAATTTTCTTAAAATTAATTATGTATTAAAGACAAAACCATACGGGTTTAATAGTTTCAATAAAATTAATTATGTCTTCGAGTCAATACGGTCGCAAACTCAATCCGCAGACTGCGTGAGCCCCTCGGGGCAAAAGGCGTGAGACAGAGTGTCGTTATTACGAACAACCCATCGACGATCGACCAGAACCAGCAGCTCTTAGTCCGCTTCCCCAACCTCGGAACTCACGACGTCATTGTGTCGGGTACTGTTCGCCTCGCTTTCACTATTTCGCTAACGTCGACGGACGAGGACCGAACCGTCGTTCAGAACCTGGGTCGCGCCATAGTCAAGAAGACTATGATAAAGATTTCTGGTAATGAGGTGATGTCGATCGACGACAGCGACGTCTACCATTGCTATCAGGACCTGTGGAAGACGTCACAAGAGCGTGAAAACGCTGTCTATCAGGGTATTGACAGCAGCAAAAATAAGAACGTAACCAAACTTAGAATCGGGGCTGCTAACAAGGTAGATAACAACGCGAGTGACAACGCGGTCGCGGGCGCTTACGGCAACCGCTTCTACATCTCGCTCAACTTTGAGTTGCTGGAGAGCCACATGCCCTACTATCAGAGTGCTTTGGCTGACCGCCTCGAATACGAACTAACGTTCAACGACTACGGCCGAGTTCTCATAGCCAGCGACGTGTTATCGACGTATACGATCGATAATGTTTCGCTGGAGTACGACATGGTCACGATGCCCGAACTCGCGCGATTGATCAGAACCCAGTACGCCGGGCGCGTTGCCATACTTTACGACCGAGTTCTTCGCCATCGTAAGATGACGAAAGACAAAGGCGACACATTGTGGAATATTAATGTCAACGTACCCGCCCGCTCGATAAAAGGTATACTGATGCTGTTCGAGGAGGCTCGGTTAGCGCTCGGTGCTAGAAAAACCGACAGATTCTATAACCCCAAAATCACGAAGGTAGAGGTGACGATCGAGGAAGTCCCCAATCAACTCTACAGCGCGGGTCTTCGCGCGCACCAGCAGTGGGATGAAGTAAGAAAGCAGTTTGCTGCCGGCTCTAAGCGCTCTCCGGAGGTTGCCGCAGTTGCCAAAGACCTGCATCTCTCGTCCGTCTCCCTCGCGGAGTTCCTGAATACCAAATACGCGTTATGGCTAGACATGCGAGCCAGCGACGATGACCAAATACACGGTAGCGGACGCCAAGTTGAGAACGCTAGTGAGGGTGTGACGATCCAGATAACCAAAGAGGCGGACGGAGCCGGGCCATTGAACGTGTACTTATATATAATTACAGACGCACAACTCAACATCGAAGATGGTCGATACGTATCAGCGATCTACTAAATCTAGCGATTTATTAATACATAATTTTGATAATTCTAAAGAATTAATTAAGACATCTGGCAATCAATACCAATTCACGATTGGAGATGCTCACTCTGCCATAATATGTGGGCAGACAGGATGTGGAAAAACGGTTTTCATCCTCGACTTGCTCGAGGAGTCCTACCGCGATGCCTTTCGTCACATTGTGATCCTGTGTCCCACTGTGCGGCACAACGATACTTATCAGCGGCGCCCGTGGATATGGACCGACCCTGAGGTATACGTTATTGACCCCGGCGATAGGCTTCACGATTGGTTGCGTGGTTTATACCAAAGATTCCAGGGTGAGCCCACCCTATTTGTGATTGACGATTGCTCGGCCAAGGCGGCGATGACCAAAAAGAAGGACATGCTCTCCGATCTCGCATTTTCTGGCCGCCATGCGAGGCAAAGCGTATGGATCTCCACTCAAAAATACAACGCCGTCCTCAAGGATCTGCGCGAGCAAACGAAATGGGTCGCCCTCTTTCACTGCAAGGACCGAGACTCATTCGATGACTGTCTTCGAGAGAATGACGTTATCCCAACGCGCGAGGAGCGCCTGGAGGTTCGACAGATGCTTTCCGAAACTAAGCACGCCAAGCTTCTGCTAAAGACTGATCAACCAACTGCTTATAAAGTTATCAATTAATTAATAATTTTGAAAAAATTAGGAAAATTATAAAATTGCAAAGTAATAAGCTATTGCAATGCTTAGCAATTGCTGAACAATGCTTAGCAATTGCTGAACAATGCTGAACAAATACTGAACAAATGCTGAACAAATGCTTTAACAATGGTTAACAATGTTAACAATTTGGTGCTCCACTGCGAGCTTTGTTGCGAGCATAATGGTGATCATAAGTATCGGGTGGTGCGCTTGGCAATATGTTAAAGTGATGAGACTTGTTAGAATAGTTAAATTAATTTTAAGAAAAATGAACTGCGACGAACTTCTCGATCAGCTAATGGAAGAAACCTCAACTCCGACTGCCAACATTCTGAAAGATAATGAAACATCAACTCCGACAGAGCAATCGGGATCAACTCCAACTCCAACGGCAGTTGGTATTGGGTTGAGTGCAACGACTCCGAATGAAAATGCGGCGCGACGCGAGCGTCTAGCTGCGCTGGTTGCTGGGGGACAATCGGAGCATTATCTCGGTAGGCGTCTCTCAGTTTGTCAGGTGGATAAGATGTCAGATGCGGAGATTGATAAAATGTATGCGCGATACGAATCCAAATTGGGAGCAGAGATGACAAAAACTCTTGGATCGGCGGCTATTCATTTGTACGCTACCGCCGTTAGTATACTTCTCCCTATACCAAACACCGAAGGGTTGATTCACGATCTAGAGACTGACCCTTTTATAGGACACACTCTTAGAACGGCATGCTGCTCAATTTATCACAAGTTTGGAATGTACTTAGCTCCACTGACAACCGCGTTGACCACGGGTAAACAATGTCAATTTGGACATATATGCCCAGGAACTATAAGCTCTGAAAATGATGACACAAGACACACCCGCGAGAGTGACGGAGTTGAACCAGATTGCTCCAACACAATCGAACCCGAGTGTTACTCCGCCACTGGATGACATACCGCATATAAAAAATCCCAAAAGACAGGCAGCTGGGCGGGCGGCGGCCGCCACCCGAAAAGTTAAACAAGATAAAATACTCGCCGAGCTTCGAGAGGCTAAACAGTCGTTGCAATCGGGGACGGAGACAGCAAAACATCTGAAGACAGAGCAATCGGGTTCAACTTCAATCCCGATTGGATTGAGTACAACAACACCCCCAATTCACGAATTAGAAGCACACTCAACACCCAATACCAACTCCCGTTGGAGTTGGACGAATCCGATTGAACCCCAATTCACGAATTGGAGTTGGTTTGTTGGTGGTGGTCTGGCAGTTGTTGGTGCCCTGTGCGTGTGGAAATACCCCCTATTATCGAAATAATAACCAGCCAGTTTTCAGAAGAAAGTTACGAAACACCAATCGCGATTGGATGCGCCCCATTTAAACATTGATCGCGACCCCTTTTATATGCAATAATGGCTGAACAAGATGGTAAAATGTTAGTGAATGCGCTTTATCACGCCGTGGTGATATCGGGTTTCAGTTTCGGGTATGCTCGACTATCAAAGATGGCCCTAGGAGGATCCGCTCCCAAATTGGACTTTACTGTGAGAGACGTAGGGCTCGCGACCTTAGATGTAGCGGCCGCAGTTTGGACCCGAGATTATCTAGTTAAAGCTGGAATTCTACCAGCTAATATATGGAAATAAATGGCTTCGATCGGAATAATGATAGGTGGTGCACTTGTAAACGCATTGGCGTTCAGCGGTAGCAACTTTATATTCTCGAAAATAGGAAAATCGGACGTGGATGAGGAGCGCAAGCGTCAAGATTTAGCTGTAGAACAACTCAATAGCGCAAAGGAAGCGTGGTCGAAAAAACGAACCGCCCATCTGGACTGGGTCAACGAAGAGCTGCGCCGTGAGAATCACGCCGCGCAAACTTTCCAGAACGTTGAAGAAGCCAACCGTGAGTACGCGCTGGCATATCCGCAGAAAAGTCTCGATCCAATGGATCCCGAGCCCCAACTTTCAGATTTCTATGTACCGTCAGAGGCCCAAAAGGACCGCGAGATCGCGTTCATCGTCGTGGGAATGGGTGTGGTGGGTCTCGTCGGCTACTATATAAAATAATTAATTAATTAAAAAAACATTTTTTTTTTTATAAATATATATATATAGAACGATGTTAGTTGACGAACTTTATTACGCTATGATCGATGTAGGCTACACTGCCCAAAAACATCGTTTACCTGGTGCAAATAGTATGATTCGTCTGGCCCGAGATTCTCTCGAGACGTGGCGCGAGGACGAAAAAGCGGCCACCCTTTTCGCAAAGCGGATGTTAGATTCCTCCGAGTTAGATTCCCCAGAATTCCCTCTCCTGTTAACAACCCAAACGCGATTGGGGCTGCAGCGAAACTTCCAACAAAGGTTTATTATTAACGACGCAGTTACCGGACGAACTGGCGAGGGCATGTTGGAGATTGTCCGATATATTAGAATACTTCGCATACAATGAACACGCGCAAACTTGATACCAAACTAACGCGCAAGCTGTCGAATACATACTATAGCCCACGCGGCTACTGGAAGGGACTCGCGGCCATCAAGAACCTCGCGGCGGCGACCAAGGTTTCAGAAAACGCTGTCAAAGAATGGCTCAAGAAGCAGGCCATCTGGCAGATCTATTTACCCGCGCCTCACAATATTCCGCGCCCGAAATTCGACGTGCCGGTACCGAACCAAGTTCACCAAGCGGATCTCCTGTTTCTCCCTCACGATCGCGTCGGTTGCAAAACGTGCAAGTACGCACTGACAATCGTTGACGTAGCGAGTCGTTATAAGGGGGCTGAGCCGTTGGCCACTAAAGAGTCTAAGGAAGTGGCCGAGGCTCTTTCCCGAATATATAAGAGGAGTCCTCTCAAATGGCCGAATCTTCTTCAGGTCGATCCCGGCCGCGAGTTCATGGGCGCGGTCTCTTATCTATTGTCTAAGCACAAAGTTTCTATCAGACGCGGCCGCGTCAACATCCACCGGGACCAGGGGATCGTGGAGCGGTTCAATCGAACCCTGGCTGAGAGGCTGTTCGGACACCAATATGCCAAATAACTTGTAGACCCTCATTCGCGATCGACCGAGTGGGTGGCCAGACTGCCCGCCGTGGTCTCCGCACTGAATGGAGAGGTGACCAGATTGATAGGTAAGAAGCCTGTAGATGCCATCAAGTCTAAAAAGGTGACTAGCAAGCCCTCTGCCGTCTCGCGCGGGCGAGCCGTTGGTTTAGAGGAGCAACGGCTTCCATCAGATATTGACGTCAGGTACCTCTATCAACCGGGAGAGCTCGAATGTGGCAGCCGCCGCGCGACTGATCCCGTGTGGTCTCTCAATGTATATAATCTAGATCGATCTATTACCAAACCTGATGAGCCCGTGCTCTACTATTTGGATGATGGGCCATCTCGAGGGTTTGTTCGCGAAGAACTTCTTATGGTGCCTTCTGACACCCAGCTACCCCCGGATCGTCAGAGTCTTTAGATTGCTAATTTTCTTATTTTTCAAAATTATTAATTAAATCAAGAGAGGTTCTGTATGTATTCCGTCTGGTAACACGCGTCTTTTATCGTAGTACGCCGAGAGTCCTAATTTTTGTTGACAGTACGTTTTCATAACACCGTCTTTCATTTTAAATCCTCTATTTTGTGCTACATCTATAATGTGTTTTCTATCTTCTGTAGTTTCACTTAGTACTCGTTTATATCTATCCCAATTTAAATTGTTAGTTCTCTTGGACATTCCTTTCGCAGAGTTTTTATTAATTTTAATTTGTTCAAAATTATCTTTAGTTGAATTAATTTTTTCTACGAAATAACACTTACTAGATAACGCTATCGCCCTATCTCCGCTGAATTCCATTTTGAAAAGTCCTGGCTCTCTTTCGCTCCATTTATCCCAAGCCAACCATTTATTTTTTTCTTTTTCAAACTCGTCTAGTAAGTTAGGTCTTATCAATTCCTCTATCGTTTTTCCACTAACTCCTATATACATACTATCCGTGTCCATCTGTATTAATTCAAAGTCTTCTCTTTTTACGTATTTGTCTAGAAATTCGTAGTAAAATTCCAACATTCTCAATTTAGCTAGTTGATAAACCTCTATTCCACAGTGGAAGGGGCTCTTTACTGCACACCGGGGTTTTCGGGAAGATATTTCGTACGCATCTCCTATCTCTTCCAAATCATCAAAGAATGCAGATCTTAACGCTTTGTCAACACAGGTTTCGTCTTGTGTATATGTCGTATTTAAATGTCTCTCTTTTGCCTCTATCATTTTTCCACAACACGAATTGCCTAATAATTTCATTATATCCGCTACTGGTTTCTTATTTGGTTCTACATCGCCTGTTCGTCTTGCAGCTGTAACTTCTTTTGCGAACCATTCGAAGGGTTTGCCACTAATATAATCTATAACACGATGAACTCCCGTTATTTCTAGGCCGTGTTTTAAATACCATTTCAACAGTGGCGCGTACAGCAATACTTTATGTGGCCGACATAGATCCCACCAATTTTCTTCCATTTCCTCTAGTTCTTCCAGTATCTTCCAAATATTTTATCATGTGTGCTGGAACCTCATCAACATCTACTTCTCTGTTTATAAAAAGTGGAGACATTTCAGAAAACTTATCTTTTAAGTTGTGTGGAACTTCTATATCCACCTCCGCAAACCCAAACCAGTCTCCAGATAAAACTCTTTTACAAAACTTTTTAATAAATTTAGGATTATGTGGGGTATTGGGGTATCTATATGATGTATTGTTTCTATTCCACACGGCATATCTTTATTTAACGTAGATAAATATAACGCGTTTGCATCATACCCCAAAATAGCCTTGCAAGGTTTGTTAATTCCATTTGATCCAAATGATCTAATATTTGAAACACCGGGTTCTACATAGCGTCTAAATACGATTGATGGACCCCCGACTAGAGCGTCTTTCATCATTTCGTATGTTTCTTCTTTTGGTGCATATAGAGCCCCCTCCGGTATAACCACCTTTATAGATTTTTGTTCTTTAATGGTTCCTCTCAATAAATATTGTATAGCCACACCCGGTAGTGTTACCGCATCTTTGAAAATATCCACACCTCTGTGTTTATAAAATTCACACATTTTTTCTACCGCTTCTAGGAACGGTGCTACATCTTAATCGTTATAATATTTCAACCAATCTCTGAAATTTTTCATATTCTTTTCTTCGAAAATTCTACGACATTCACTTAATTCTGTTTCATCTAGTAACATTTTCCCCGATAGTTTGGAATACCAATTCTCTATATCAGGCAGTCCTGGGTAATCAAGTTTGTCTGGAGAATCGAACCACTCGTAAGGAAAGAAAGATTTCTGTCCTTTGCAGTCGTAGGCTTTTATCCAACTATCGTAACTTACACCCGGTCCTAGGTAAAGTATTACATCAAGAAATCTAAACTCCGGAGTAAATAGAAATATTGTCGCGTTTGCCCGTTTTCCGACCATTACTTTCCTTGTTGTTGCAGATAGTTCACCTACTAAATATTTCTTTATTAAGTTTATATCGTACTTACTGCTGTTAAAACCTAGGACCGGCACTTGCTCTATCCACTGTTCGATCTTGGCGATTTGGTTTTTATGTAAATGTTCTGTATTAAACCCATATCTCAACCATACTTCTTCTCTTATAGCTTTTCCCCTGACTTTCAAATCTTCTACGAATTTTTCTATAAGTTTTGCAGGATCTTTATCACAAATATGAGTTACTGTTCCTGAGAAATTATCTCCTATACTAACACTTACCGGAACGTGCTCAGCTTCGTACTCTAAACTATTACCTAGCGTTTTAAATTCTGGGTTGAGATATGCCTCAAAATCATATACTATCTGATATGGATAAAGAGTAGTGTCGCAACCGATCTTTATGTCTTTACCCGTTCTTTGAAATTCGCATTCCCACAATAACTACTGGATTAAATTCGGTTTTTTTATTTTTTTTTTCTAATAAATTTATCTCTTCTCATTGTGGATGCGCGTTCTTCTTTTTTATGCTTTGCATGAATCTCACACCCGTGCCAGTAACAGCCGTGATATTGATATACGGTATTGTTTTCTTGGCAGTATCCATCTACTGGAGCACCTAAAATCCACCTTTCACCACCGTGTCCACACTGTTCGTGGTGAATGTGAATTCCCTCCCGCTTTTCCACAGATTGTATCCAATCGAGCGCCCCATAACTGTTAGAACTTTTTGGGTAGAACGCTTTCTCGAACGACGAACGCGGGCGCTCTAAATAATTACCATCACATATTACTTCTGTCTCACCTTTCATACATGTTGGTCCGTGCCTCTTCATATTACTCGCTTTTGTGAATCTCTGTTTACAATTATTGCAGGCGTAAGTTTTAGATAGGTGTTTAAGGTTTTTTAGGTTTTTTATCAGAAATGCGTGATTATTAAACAGTCCTATTGTCATTGGTTTATTACCTATTTCATTATAGTGCGCTGGTACCTTTCTTTCTAACCACCATACGTTATATTTGGTCGGTTTGATATACTTCTATACCTACCTTAAAAACCTCTTCAACCTTTTTTAGATCTGAAAAAGGAATTGGTGAAACAACATTACTACCGAAATATTGCTTACTAAGTTCTTCCGCTTTTTTTGTACATCTGTCAGGTCTGATCTTTTTATCAAGGTGCATAGCTAGACACCTGAACAGACAAAGATCGTCATTATACTTATCTAAAGAATACATACCTTTTCTATTCCTCAACCATTCTGGAAGTTCTCCTCCTGCTGCTTCTTTGGATTGTAGTCCCAAATCTCTTCCCCTACTGCCCTGTATTAGCTTTAAAAAACCTCTACACATCTTACAAACTTCCACTTTGTATTTGGTCTGTCTATTTTATCGGACATTATTCGTGTTTGCTCCTTATCTGACAGCCATTTTTTAACGGTTTTCATTGATGATAGTGCTTCGCTACCACTGAGATTTTTGTGAAATATTAGAGTTTTAGGTTTTCCATTTTTAGTTTCCTCCATATGTTCTAGCTTGTAAGAATATGAATATCTCAAATAAAAATTTGTGTTAGATACGGAGCGAGTTTTATCGGACATGCGTTCAGACTCGTTGATGTCAATGTTTTTACGAAAGGATAATGTAACTACCCGTCTTCCATTTTCTACCTTTTCCAATTTTTCATCGTGAGCCCCCAATATTTCTTCACCTTTTTCCACTATCGCGCGAACTATAGATTTTTTCTTATTATTTGCTATTTGGTCACCTGTGCGTCTAATTTGTCTCAAATTAGTGGTGCTTGAAGGTAATTCTTTAGAATTAATTACACTAGCCCTTAACCCCGCAATACTTTCTTTTTGAATTCTGTTACCAACTTCCCCTGCTAGTGAGAGGTCTTTAAAGGCTCCTCGTTTCGTGGGCGCGGGTAAACCGCTTCATAAACGCCTCATTCTTTATGGAGTTTATCAGCTTTGTCAACCCCCTAACTCTCAACCGTTTTCTATAAGTAATCCCTAGAGATTCGGCTTCTCTTCTCAAACTTTCTATTTCTGATCTAGTTTCTGGCGTTATCATATTTTCTGTAATATACGTTTGTATAACCTATGAAATTTATCTGTTCAATTGGTCGTGAAAACATTAAGTTTTTTTCACGTCCAATTGAATATAAACATATACATATACATATATAATGGAGTGTTAGACTTGTTGTAAAACGTTTACGCGTAAAGACTATCTACGAAGGCGGCATTCTAGCGAGACGTAGAAAGTTTCCTTAGTGTCCCCCTACAATTTCAATGCCCCAGATGCCCTTGTAAATTCGTTAGTGCCCAAACTCTTTGTAGACATAAGCAACTACGCTGTCAGGTGGCTAAAGGGGAACGTGGTAGACTAGAGCTGGTAGAATTAGTTGCTGATCTACGGAATCAATTAGCTATATTGGAATATAAACTATCTCATTGAAATTAATTTTGTAAAATAATTATTTTCTCAAAAATTCATAAATTTGCTGTCGGGAGACAATTTCCTCGTTAACAAATTTATGGTTTTTCGGGGGTAGTGGGGGTATTATAGAGGGTTGTAAATGATATCACGGTAGGTGGTATCATTTTGACTCCCTATATACTACTGTTTTACTAATCATCATTGTCTGGGCATATCTGACATCCCGTGTCTTTAAAGTACTGATAACGTTTGTTATTGCTGTCGCGTCCATAGTGGCACACGTTCGCGTAAAATTCATTATATATGATGTACATGTAATATATGCATTTATATACTGTCCACGCATTGTAACGGACAACAACATCATCCATACGTGTTGTTGCTGTCGTATATTGAGTTAATAATGTTGTTTGATTTATGGCCATACTAGTAGTCTGCAAAATGGAATGGAATGGACTGACGCTTAACGGACCATTGACACAAAAAAGTATCAGTTAGGGCCAAGCATGGTAGATGCTATAATGTTGCAAATGAAATAAATACCATGCTACTAGTGTCAGGCCAGCTACTAAATAATGAGATGATTATATAAATTTAAAAATGTCGATCACTTAAAATATACATACATTGAGTTAATGTTGTTGTTGTTTGGTTCATGGTCATACTAGTAGTCGCAAATTGGAATGGAATGAAGTGGTGCTTAACGGCCCAACTTTTTGTTTAAATATACTATTTATTACGGATTTCTCGAATAGTCAAATTTCTCGAATTTGAGCACAGCGCGCCGAGAACGCGCGCTCATGAAATTTCATTTATATGGCGATTCGACCGTCGTACCGGGTATGGTTCGTGTGGTCATTTTTGTTTACTTTAGGATTATCTAGCGGCCATATGCATACGGGTATATACGGGTACGACATCCGTTTATAAATATGTTCTACTCCGTCCGTATGTCTGTCCGTCCGTCCCGTACATCCGTCCGTCCGTACGCATACTCATACAACCATATATTAACGACGTACTCGTATATTATAGATCCATTTGTACATTCATTGATTTCGAACAGGGTAGACCAAATGACACTACATACATACATACATACATACATACTTGTACGCTCATAAACCCCGTATATTAACGTCACTCATTTAATAACGGACGAGTATATAACGTTAGTCCGTCTGTATGTGTATGTAGTACGGTTACAGACTGCTTACCTCGCACACTCATACGGTGTCATTCGAGTATATTCCGCTCGAAAAACCTGTTCGGCAGCGCATGAGAATCGTCTCCGAGTACGACATCTCCGACATAAAACCACCATTTACACTGTTCGTTGTAGTTTAACAACTGTTCGTCCGTGCGTCTAGCGTACGTTTCACGACAGTGCATGACCCGGTGTCAGGTCACATACCGCACCAGTTGCACTTAGCTCCAGTCCCAAAAGCAATATGATTAGTACATATCGTATTACATTTTAATGGGACATAACAGGATTTAGCTCTCAAGTATCGGAAGCCCGCATGTACGTGATGATCAGCGTCATACGTGTACAGGCTGATCTGGGTCTACACTGTTCTCTATATTCCATTGTCAGCCAAAATATGTTCCTTGATGTATATTCTTTGTATGTATAACCGTCGACACTATCCGGCCGTCTCTATGGAAACGCTAAATCCCGCATCAATATTGGACACTATTGATTTAAGATGCATTAAACACCGAGCGATTTAAACGATCGGTCGGCTTAACCGCCATCAAATTCGATTCCATTGTCAGCCTATGTTTCGAATACGATATGTACGATGATTATATTACCTTAGGACGACTACGAAATTTAAGGTACGTCCGTATATGTATACGGGTATATACGGGTACGACATCCGTTTATATCGCGATCAGCGTCATACGTGCACAGGCTGATCTGGGTCTACACTGTTCGCTATTCGGTCAACATGACGATATGAATAAAACGTTTTACCGTTGTAATTTATGCTACCGGATCGAGTACCGTTACCGAATATCGATCAACGTCATACGTGCACAGGCTGATCTGGGTCACTATGTTGGCATCTGCGGCTCGGTCAACGTGACGATATGAATAGAACGTTTTACCGTTGTAATTTATTCTACCGGAGCGAGTACCGTTACCGAATATCGATCAGCGTCATACGTGCACAGGCTGATCTGGGTCTACACTGTTCGCTAGATTCCATTGTCAGCCAAAATATGTTCTTTGATGTAAATTCTTTGTACGTATAACCGTCGACCGTCTCTATGGAAACGCTAAATCCCGCATCAATATTGGACACTATTGATTTAAGATGCATTGAAAACCGAGCGATTTAAACGATCGGCCGGCTTAACCCCCCGTCAAATTCGATTCCATTGTCAGCCTATGTTTCGAATACGCTATGTACGATGATTATATTACCTTAGGACGACTGCGTTTTTCTTTGAAAAAGAATTACGAAATCGATCAACGTAACGCCAGTTATATGTACTATAGACAACACCGACTAAGTCTACAATGTTCGTCATTTTAAACTCATACAGCAGTGAATGTCCTGTCACAACTGACAATAACTGCTTTCATTCTATGGAAAATAATCGTCTTGTTGCATGAAATGGGTAGTTCTCGTGTATTAACACATTTATTTATTAACGTTTATTGCATTAAATGGGCTTGAACCGTACATGCAAATTAAGAATCATAATACACTAGACTAGTGTAGTGCATATACAAATGACACGACTACAGAAACCATTATATGCGACTACATAATCTGTATGATTATGTGCTTATGCAATAAATAGAATTTACCATTCGTGTTGATATAATATTATTTAATTCAATTTTATGAAACACGGACATAGTTATTTGCTGCTATAACGGAAAACAATAAAAGTGAACCATATTGATCAAATTCGATTCCATTGTCAGCATATGTTTCGAATACACTATGTACGATGATTATATTACGTTAGGGCGACTGCGTTTTTCCTCTAAAAAAGAATTACGAAATTTAACGTACGTCCGCAAATTACGAAAAATGTTGACAAACGATCGACGGACTATACGACCAGGGTCTACACTATTCCATATTATATTAATAGAGTACAGTTAATATCTCGTACTAGCGGTGTATGAAAGTTCGAAGGGGAACGCGCTGAACGTCCGTCATTTTGGTCTACTCTGTTGGTCAGTCGATAATGATGATCAATCGACAATTAATACGAACTCGTCCGCCATTTTGGTCTGTCCCATCTCGCTAATATCGAGCGATCGGACGGACGGACGAACGTCCACCACACGGACGGATGGACGGGACGGGACCGGACGGACGGACGGACGGACGGACGGACGGACGGACGTCCTTACGTGACATCCCTTAGGTGGTTTTTACTATATAAAAGATCAAAGGAATGACCACCTAAGGAACAATAGGCTTAAGTGGTCAACGGAATAAATCTATTGTATTCTTTTGTCTTAGGCCACGCCTCTAACCACCTAAGACCCTGTATGTGTGCCCGGACGGACGGACGGACGGACGGACGCACGGACGGACGGACGGACGGACGGACGGACAATTCCTTAGACGAATACGTACTGTATATTTCGACATCGTCTATCGACGATCATAAGACCCCTCAATAAGCTCGACGAACAAAGACCCTTTTGCAGGAATCGGTAACGGTAAGTAAGAAGTCATATTAAGGCTCCCATGATCAAGAAACGATAACTCTCAACGATCATAAGACCCCTTTTCGCAGGAATCGGTAACGGTAAGGGAAGTCATATTACCTCAAGAACGATAACTCTCGCATACCCTAAATATTCGAGTTATCGACTAATCGATCCCCATACGTTTACATTGTATTTCCGCCCTCCGCTCTCCTCCGCCCTCCATTAATAAACGTACTCCCACCCTACACACTACTCATAATGTAATTTCACCAACAAGAAATATGTGTATAAATCAGCATACTTCCTTTTTACGGAGCCCCGCAGTGGACGTATAATTTTGTTTTATATTAATTCGTTCCCACGTTCCCATTGTTAATGTGTTCCCTCATTTTAACAATTCGTTCCCACGAAATAACAATTCGTTCCCACGGGAACGAATTGTTAATTCGTGGGAACGAATTGTTATATCGTGGGAACGAATTGTTAATTCGAGGGAACGAATTGTTAATTTGAGGGAATGAACAACTCGTTCCCACGAATTAACAATTCGTTCTCGTGGGAACGAATTGTTATTTCGTGGGAACGAATTGTTAAATTGAGGGAACAAATTGTTAATTCGTGGTAACGAATTGCTAAATTGAGGGAACGAATTGTTATTTCGTGGGCAAACAAATTAAACAAATAAAAATTGAATTCTACGTACTGGCTGTTCCGTGGGGGGCTCCGTACATGTACAGTGTGATGTCCAATTCGAATAAACTTTGAGTATATGCGCCATTATCTAAGGCGAATAGTTTCACAAAGACAGTATGTAACGATGACCTATAATTATGCGACGTTAATGAAACTGCACGTACGCCCAGCCCAACCTATATACATACGCAAAATTAATCGTCTAGGATATAAAATGATTAATTACATAGGCCTAAACATGTCGCAAATAAAAGTTAAACTGAATTAAGTTGGTGTGGAAATCAGATCAGCTACTCTTCCTTTGGCATATCTATAGGCTAACGTAGAGATAGATCTGCTGACAGTGATTCACCTTTTAGTGTATACCAATCACGACCTGGACCAGACGTCTATTCGACATCGGAAACGGACGTTGATCCGACGTCGTGATTCCGACGTCAACCCGACGTTGTGTTTGTGTCGCGACGAACAACGAAAAACAACGTCAGTACGACGTCGTAATCCGACGTCGTTTCGACGTCGGGTTTTTGACGTCGGGCTGACGTTGGATTTGAGTCGCCGACGTCGCGACCTGGATCCGACGTAGATCCGATACGACGTCGTGTGTTTGCTGGGGATGACTATATGTGCGGAATTCTGTTGTAATTTACGGTTAAACAGACAGATGAGCCAGAATCAGAAAACAAATGGAATTTGAGCTGAAATAATCAGTGACACGTGTGTGTAGCTACGATCAAACAGATGCCGCCGGAGGTCATTAATAGTTCGGCATAACAAACAACTTATCCGATATGATTTGCAAATAGGGAAGTGGACTTTGGGACAGGTGTATTCTGATCGATTGAACGAAGCCACACCTATTCCGCTATGCTGATTGGTTGAATCCCTTTTGTTTATCTGTCCTAGTGGTAATTAAGCACAATAAGGGGAAGGCTGCAAAAACTGGCAGTCCGGAATATGAAATCCGTAAAAGAACGGCATATTCTGATCGGATTACTGTGAAATCTGTTTTATTTGATATATAAATGGTGAATACATAATTAAGCTTATCGTGAAAATAGAATCGTGTTATATCTCCTTTAAACCCCTTTCTTGCTCAACTTTTAGACTACAGAATGGAAATTTGTACAAGTATGTAATTAAGATTTAAAATGCATTGAAAATATAAAGTGTTTCAATTTAATTACGACATACCGAGGCCTCAAAAAGTAATTTATAGTATTTTAACGATTCGGACGCTAACAAGCTCTGACCAAAACCGTTTCGGGACAACCTTGATATTTGTTTACTATGCGTAATCACAGACCTAGAATAAATAGGCTGGCGACTCCGTGCACATAACATTTTGCACGAATTTTGATGATATCTCGTGACGCCGCGAGACTTCGCGCGATTTACGATATAGCCGTATGATTGAGAAAGAAAAAATTATATTGAATCGAACACAGGTGAGTAATTATTTGTACCAGTTTACCGACTGCATATTATTTTACATAGTACAAACATACTATTTTCCAAATACTCCCAAATATAACGCAGCTATGTGGTTTTCACATTGTACAAATAGTGTTTTGTTTACACGTGTTTACGCCAGCAAATATCTGCTAAAACAACGCTGAATTTCCGCCTGGTCGATGATTTCCCATCCAAATAATTTAATATACACTTGTGAGACAACACAAACAACTAATTAGCATGTTAATTGGCATCTGTAAGAGAGTATGACACCGCGTAAAACAATATAAAGTCGGCTCATTTGTTTACAATTTATACAGGTTTGAACCCATTAACCGACTGTACCAGTAGTCGGCAGCAAATTTTGGGGTGTTCTCACTTTCCCAACATTCTGTATTTCAGGTAGAAATTAGTTTTTTTTGCATGTTGGGAAAGTGAGACACTATTGTTATGCTTAACAATGGACTTAATTGGTGATAATTGGTCAAAATTGCTATTCTGCACAGCAGAAAGTTACATACCACAATTTGGGTTAAAGAAAAGTAAACTAAAAGTAAACGAGATGACTTTATTAGCTATTAAATGTTTTAAATATGTACATGTAATTAATTATTAAATCAAACAGGAAACAAAAACGTCACCATTTGTATTATTTAGATCCTGATCAGCTATAACTACTAAAGTTAGTTACACTATATTCTATTAAATTACAGTGTAGTTCCTGATCAGAAGTAACTTTTATTTAACATACATTATGTAACTTAAAATGTGTAGATCCTGATCAGCTATGAGTCTTAACACAACAATGTAGATCATAACAACACCACTAAAACAATTCATTTTTTCATTTGCGATTGAAACAATTTATTTATTCATAAAATGAAACACCACCTATTTGTGTTTATTGTCCTAATTTAATCAGTTTGTTTGTGTGTTTGTGTTTGTTTGTTTGTTTGTTTGTTTGTTTGTTTGTTTGTTGGGGTTTAACGACCTACGGCCTCAACAGCTAGGGTCATTTAATGCCGGGTCAATGGGTTTATTACTAAATCCCATATATTACCTGTACAAGTACATGTACATGTTCAAGTACATATACAAATGGGGGGAAAATCCCAAAATCAGAACTGAATATTTACAATAACAAAACTGTATATTCAGCCCTGAAATCAGAATAATCCTGATCTGATGCCAGGTCTTCGCCACACCAGAATCACTTGGCCCCTCCCAAAAGCAGCAGGATCAGTAATACTCTTACTACTTTTATAATGGGCAATAACCCAATTAAACCCCCCTATAACAAAAGAGCCAAAGATAAAAACGTACCCGAGGGCCAAACCAGGCAAATCGTGATTCCTATAAGGAGGAACCCTTACCGTCAATTTACGCCGTCTCATTCGCCCGACCACCACCCACCCTAATTTAATATGTAGCCTATCTCATCAACATTGCAAAGTATACTTTACTAGCAAAGCATACTTTGAGGGATTAATCATTTATTTTTCCTGAAATGCATTATTTCATATAGAACTAACAAATGCATATATTTCATGATTAAAAGTATGCAGAATTATTATACTGAATTTATTACATTATCACAGCCAAATTGGCTGTGATAATGTAACAAATTCAGTATAATAAAAATTAATAAATTTATCATAAAATTGAAAATTTCTCCCTCAAAGTATACTTTGCTACTAAAGTATATTTTGCAATGTTGATGAAATAGGCTACAGATGTGACGCCTCATCGGGATACTCCGTAACGTTATTATTAACACAATTACTGTGATCTGTAGTCATTGTCATCAAATACCTGTGTTTCATTTCAAAGGTACATGCCCACTTAGTAGGCACAAAATGTCCTTTATATGAATTAAATAAGTGTACAATTGTGTCACTATTCCACCAGTTCTAAAGATTACGAGTGCCCGCTATACAGATATAATAATTTAGTAATATTTATTTTACTGATAGTGACGCGCTTGGGTATGAGGGTACTTTCATATGCAAATGAGGCATGGTATTTTTTAATTATTTATATTAATTAAATGCGTGACTTGAACAAATAATATTTTCGACAGATTATAAAGTATGATAATTGCACATCAAAAAATAAACAGAGAATAAATAGTAATGTCTGTTAACATTTTAAGGAAATACGGTTATCGCCCCTGATATCAGTTGCGTTTGATATAAAATGTATACTAATGCCAATAATAATCAATACGTGGGGTAATGACGAATGAATGTTTATTTTGCCAGAACATTTCTCAGATGATGTCTCTGATGTAAACGACACTGGACACATGTTAAAATTGTTAATTTATTATAGGAATGAATGGCCTTTTTGTGGAATTTATCGGGGTATAAACTTGGAAAAGTCGCGGGAATACTGGACGAAGGCCGGAAGGCCTCGTCCAGTATTCCCGCGACTTTTCCAAGTTTATATTCCCGATAAATTCCACAAAAAAGGCCATTCATTTCTTATAATTCCAGCATTTGAAATAAATTCATCAAGAAAATGTGTTTATTTTGACAGACGGCAGCCATTTGTTTATTTTGACAGCACTGACAGCGCACCTGTAGTTCGGCGTGGGAGTTTACTGGGATATAAATTTTGGACAGACACTTGCTACGGGCCAATCAAATTTTAGGGAATTGTGTAAATATTTTTGTGCTGGAATTATAATTAAATAGTTGTGTAACGCAACTTTAGGACCAGCAGTATACCCAACATACAGGTAAGTCGAAGGTGTGAAAGTCAAATGTTGGGAAAGTGAGACAGTCTAGACAGACCAAAAATCAAAATGTTGGGAAAGTGAGATATAACCCAAATTTTCAATAATGTTATGATGCGGTACAATTAATATATGCATGACACGCATCGAATAGTGAATACAGCTATTTATAAATTATAATTGTATTATCCTCCCAATTCTCTGTATCTGTTTAGTTAGACTTTATATTTTATTTCATTATATTTGTCCACCTTTCACGTGATTTATATGTGAAGCGTAATCTGCTATTGTAATATTGTAGCTATATTGTAGCACGCAAAACTTTTGTTTTATTGAAGTTGTTTATTTGTTTTTTGCAAAGCATATTATAATGGTAGTATTGTGCGGTAAACATTATTGCCATTTGTAATTCTCTGTTGCCCTTAATTATGTCCAGAGACTTTATATGTCATGCTATTTATCCATTTTTCATGTGATTTCAATATGAATCTGAATCGGCTATTGCAATACTGTAGTGCGCAAAACTTTTGTTTCATTTTATTAAAGTTGTTGATTTTTTTTGGCAAGCATATTATAATGTTAGTATTGTGCAGTGGCAAAGCATATTATAATGGTGTATTGTAAAACAGTATTGCCATTTGTAATT